>JAQFXT010000998.1:0-22261 GCA_034683725.1 Strigamia crassipes | reverse complement strand
ATTTAAAAATTTAGAGAATTAGAGATTTAAAAATTTAGAGAATTAGAGATTTAAAAATTTAGAGAATTAGAGATTTAAAAATTTAGAGAATTAGAGATTTATTAGAGATTTATAAGGGATTTAACAAGCCATCAACAAGATTTACAGTAAATGTCGGCCCCTACCCTCCCCCACAAAAAGTCAATTTCAACGACTTACTTGTTTTGCTTACGTTTTAGTGACGACGAAATAAGTGCAAATCCAATGGTCGCTTGCTTCCAAGACTACATAGAACCCGACGACGAAATCATTTCTTCCGTGGACGTCAACCACAAACCCGATCTCGTTCGTGGCGACGATTTATCCAGCGACGACGAAGAAAAAAGCAAAAATAACGAAAATTACGTCATCAAAACAAACGATTTCCAATCATCGCCTGAAAACGAAGTAAAAATCCAAAATTTCTAAAAAAAATTTAAAAAAAAAAATTTATCTAAAATTCATTTCAGATCGCGATCACTTCACCCACAACCTACGTCCACAGTTTGGAATTCGAGGACCTAAGTGTCCTCGAACGCACCCCTACATCCAAAAAACCAACAATTTTCCTCGACCCGAGTCAATCTTCCAGCGACGAAACCGCCGACAAACCCGAGCCGAAACGGAAGCCAAAAGACGTCGAAAAGAAGAAAAAACACCGCAAAACCCGAGACGAAACGAAAAAACGGAAAAAATCCAAAAAGAAAGTCCAGGACAAAGACCTCGAAGAATTCCTCGGTGGTTCCACCGAACCCAGAGGCGCCGACTACGAATCCATTTAATTTATTCATTTCTTAACAGATAAAAATAAAAGAAAAAATAATTTCAAGCATGCCGCGTATTTATTGTCTAAACATTACACGTAATTTTTAAAAATTCACCAAAAACAAGCAAAAAGGAAAATTAAAACAAAAAAGAAATTTATTAATCTTTCAACGGCCGGGATTAAAGACAAAAACCCTTTTTTCTTTTTTTAATATTCTTCATTTTCCTCGCCTTCGCCTTCCACCGAATCAAGACCAACTTCTTCGTAATCCTTCTCGAGCGCGGCTAAATCTTCACGCGCCTCGCTAAACTCGCCTTCCTCCATCCCCTCGCCGACGTACCAATGAACGAAAGCTCGCTTGGCGTACATCAGATCGAACTTGTGATCCAAACGTGCCCACGCCTCAGCGATGGCGGTCGTGTTCGACAACATGCAGACCGCGCGCTGAACCTTCGCCAAATCGCCACCAGGGACGACAGTCGGTGGCTGATAATTGATTCCCACCTAAAAATAAATCAAAAATTCAATTAAAAATTCAAAAATACAATCAAAAATTCAAAAATCAATTTAAAATTTAAAAACCCAATTCATAATCAATTAAAAATTGAAAAATTCAATTCATAATCAATTAAAAATTGAAAAATTCAATTCATAATCAATTCAAAATTGAAAAAACCAATTAAAAATTGAAAAAACCAATTAAAAATTAAAAAATCCAATCTAAAATCAATTAAAAATTCAAAAATTCAATTGAATATTAATTCGAAAATCAATTAAAAATTCAAAAATTCAATTGAATATTAATTCGAAAATCAATTAAAAATTCAAAAATTCAATTGAATATTAATTCGAAAATCAATTCAAAATGCAAAAATCCAATCAAAATCCAATTCATAATTCAAAAATCCAATAAAAAAAATCAATTCAAAATTCAAAAATCCAATCGAAAATCAATTTTCAATTAAAAATCCAAATGAAAATATTTGTAATACTTTAAATCCAGTTGGGCACCAATCAACGAATTGAATGGTTCGCTTGGTCTTGATGGTCGCAATAGCGGCGTTCACGTCCTTGGGGACAACGTCGCCTCGGTAGAGCATGCAACACGCCATGTATTTGCCATGACGCGGATCGCACTTCACCATTTGATTGGCTGGTTCGAAGCATGCGTTGGTGATCTCGGCAACGGACAGTTGCTCATGGTACGCCTTCTCGGCTGAGATGACTGGAGCGTAAGTGGCCTACAATTCGTCAATCGCAATCATCAATTAGTCAACTTATCGGGGGCATTTAATCTAATTTAATTCAATTCGACTTTCGAATTATTTTTACCAACGGGAAGTGGATTCGTGGGTAGGGTACCAAATTGGTTTGAAATTCGGTAAGGTCAACATTTAACGCTCCATCAAACCGAAGAGATGCAGTTATGGAGGACACGATCTGGCCAATCAGACGATTTAAGTTTGTGTAAGTTGGTCGTTCAATGTCCAAATTACGGCGGCAAATATCGTAAATGGCCTCGTTATCAACCATGAACGCACAATCGGAGTGCTCCAGAGTGGTGTGAGTGGTCAGGATGGAATTGTAAGGCTCGACAACAGCTGTGGACACCTTTAATTAATTGAATTTTATTATTATTTATTTTTCTCTTTAAATTCGGCAAGAAAAAATTAAATAATAATTAATTAAACTAATTAATTATTAATTTTTTCCTCTTTTTTAAGCTTTCCAAAAAAAACAAACATTGATTATTTTTTCGAAAATGTTTAAAAAAAAGAAAAAAATTAATCGATTTCTCACCTGAGGCGCGGGATAAATGGCAAATTCCAATTTGGACTTTTTACCATAATCAACCGACAACCTTTCCATCAAAAGGGACGCAAATCCAGATCCAGTACCACCACCGAAACTGTGGAAAATCAAAAATCCTTGCAATCCTGTGCATTGATCAGCCAATTTTCGAATTCGATCTAAAACCAAGTCAACGATTTCCTTGCCGATTGTGTAATGACCTAAAAAAAAATAAAAATCAATATTTAAAATAAATTTCATTTTTATTCAAATTAAACAAAAAAAATTGAAAAAACTAATTTCTTCCTGGTTTAATTTAATTAAAAAAAATTATTTTCTTCAATTTTTATGTAAATTAAATCAAATAAATTTATTTTTTGAAATTTTATTCAAATTAAACCAAAAAAAAATCATTTTTTCATGGTTTAATTTGATAATTAAATTATTTTCTTTAATTTTTATTTAAATTAAATCAAAAAATTTTTAAAAAAAAATTCAATTATAATTTTCATTTAATTCACCTCTAGCGTAATTATTAGCGGCATCTTCTTTCCCAGTTATCAGTTGTTCCGGATGAAAAAGTTGTCGGTATGTGCCGGTTCTGACCTCATCTAAAAATTAAAAAAAAAAAAAAAAGATTAAAATCAAATTTTTTTTTTTTAAATAAATTTTAATTTACCGACTACAGTGGGTTCCAGGTCAACGAAAACCGCTCTGGGAACGTGTTTCCCAGCGCCGGTTTCACTGAAGAATGTATTAAACGAGTCATCGCCGCCTCCAACGGTTTTGTCACTAGGCATTTGGCCATCAGGTTGAATTCCATGTTCCAAACAATACAATTCCCAACACGCATTTCCAATTTGAACTCCGGCCTGGCCTACGTGTATACTGATGCACTCACGCTTTAAAAAAAATAAAAATATAAATTATTCATCAGATAAAAATAAAATATTTAAATTTCAAAATGACTCATCAATTTTAAAAAATAAAAAAAATTTTAAAAAAATTAAAAAAATTTTATATTAAAATATCTAAATCAACTAAAATACTCGAAAAACCAATCTCAAATGATGGCATTTGAAAGAGTTTTTGAATTTTTTAACTTTTTTTCATCCGTTTATGGCCGTTAACAAAAGGAGTTTAGTCAGCTCCCGCCATTGGAACAAGGGTTAAGCCTAACGTTCTTTGAAGACGTTTAGCGGGTCAAAATCCACTTTTTCGAGTCGTTTAAAGTGTTAAATTTAGAAAATGGGTTGTTAGGTAAATGAAAAATGTTTTAGTTTAAGAGTTGACTTACCATTTTGCAAATTTAGTTTTTGTTTGATACGTTTGTACGGAGAGGAGAGCAACGATTCCACTCACAAACTGACTCGACAAATTCGAAGCGCGGCCTATTTATAGTGTTGACACGCAGCACCGCTGTGATTGGTGGACGTTTGAATAACGTCACAATCTGCTACGTTTCGAGCGTTGTGATTGGCGGTTGGATTAACCGACCTCGCCCTTATGGCTCGACCGGTTTTGACCGATGCGAAATACGAGAACGAGATTGAAATAAATATTGCACCAGGAACTAATTAATTAGAATTTCGAAACAATAGCGATTCGATCGATGATGTTCTACAATTAAAACGCATATCCAATCGACGTCGTTTCCCGGAAATTAAAAAAATAAATTGTCGGTAAAATTCTAGGCGCCGTCTGACTCCGTACTCGTTTACTAGCATTGTTAACGTTTTAATCGTCATTTTTATTGTTTATTGTCTCTCAATCGATAATTTCAACGCGACAATGTAAATATATTCATCCGTTTGTATGTTACGACGAATTTGTAGCCCATTTGGGAGTAGAAGTCGTTCAGATTCTAATTTTCCCAAAATGGCCGCCGCGTGTTGTGTGCAAAGTGTGTAAAAATAGACAGAAAATCAGGTCATTAATTAACAAGATGTTTAAATACTACAGTCAAATGACAGCAGAAATGTACAGTATTTAGTACATGCCTACAAAACATGGAAACATATCTAATTATAATTTTTTTTTCGTTTTTGGTTATTTTATCTTTCATTTTTTTTTTTCTTCATTTTATACGTTGTTATTTTTTTTTTTTTGGTTATTTTTTTTTTTTTTTTTTACCTTTTGCATTTCACAGTTTTTAATGAAAACAGAATGACTTTTATCACTGGGTTATTTTTCAATTCAAATTCAGTATAGTGAAAAAATTGGCAGTTGCCGTTATTTGTGAGTTTTTCTTTTAATTTGGCATATACCCGGGAAGAGAAAAACAAAAAATAAAAACAAATAAAAAATAAAAACAAATAAAAACAACAAATTTCTTTTTTATCCAACAAAAAAATTCATTTCAATAACTATCTGTGCAAATTTCATAACATTATAAATGTGGGGCAGATAGGCAGATTGCTTCATTAAAGCCAAAAGCAAAATTTAGAGTTCAGTCATGGCAGTGAAGATTTTTCCTGTAATAATTTTTCATTTTAAGGTGGAGTATAGAGAGAGTGAGAGAGATAGAAGAGAGAGAGAGATAGAGAGAGATAGAAGATTGACAGAGAGAGAAACAGGGAGTTTTTTCATGGAATAAATTTCATTTGATTATTATTATTATTATTATTATTATTTTTTTAAAGACAAAAATTCCAGCACAGAAAAATTATTTTTCATTCAGACATGTTTTTTATTATTTTTTTCCTTGCACCTTTTAAAACTCATGATAAGAAGATGAAAATGGTGCTTTTGTTCACTTATGGTCTTGATATGCTACCAGCATCAAGAAAAAAATTTTTTTTTTTAAATCATTAAATGAAATAAATGAAATAAATGAAATAAACAACTTTTTGTTCTCCTTATATAAATTCATAACCATAAAAGGAGTGGAATAAAAACTTGGATTGACCTATTTTATGTTTTTTTAAATTCACAATAAAATCACTAAACAAAAAAAAAAAAAATCAAAAACACACAATAAAATATTGATAAATGCAAATTTAATTAATTAATTGAATTACACTTTAATTTGGAGTCCAAATTGACCCATTTTGGACAATAATTTTTAAATTTTTTTAAAAATTTTTTTAAATTTTTTTATTTTTTTTTGGTTATGTAATTTGATGACCAAATTTGTACTTGAAAACAATAGAATAAATTTTATAATTTTTGCACAAATGCCAAGTATGGGTCCAGTTTGACACTCCTTAATTTTTTTAAACCGATTTGGGTGGTCAAGGTTAATGCAATTCCTCAAGTGTGAAACAACCTACTTTGAGATTACAACCATATGTTAACAAAAACATTTTTTAACTCAAGAATTCGGCTTAAAATTGCTTAAAAATCATTTAACAAAGCAGAATTTCACAAAAAAAAAAAAAAAAAAATTTAAATAAATAAATCAACTTGAATGTAAATTTTAAAGTAATTTTAATTTGCATTATACTCTTGACACCATATTAGACAATTTGAATTCAACCATTCCCAAATCCCACACACACAACTGAGATATATCATTTTTGATATGGTTTATATACAACAATAAATTGATCTCTTCTCCCTTTTCCTCCCTCTACCAACAACTAAACCTGGTGATATTAAGAAGAACTAAAAATGTAACAATTCATTTTATAAAAAATTTTGAATTTTTTGAATTTTTGAATTTTTAATTGATAACTACGCACCTTAAACAATTAAAACAGGCATTCTTTTAAAGGGACAGTCTGGCTATTACAGTTTTCTTAATTTTCTTAATTTTATTATTATGGAACTCTTTTTTCTTAAAACCATACGCCCAAGTTTCATTCTTCTATTTTGGGATATTTCTCCCACCTCAAAGCATCGCTTTATTCTCATTGGGCGCCTTAACAATGGCCATTCCAACCACGTGACTGTCATGTCAGCCTACATAACGATGGAAAGTATACAAAACAAGTCAGTCTGTCCCTTCAAAACTGAGAAATTGAATCAATAATCCATCGAATATCCAAATTCCCACAAAACAAAAACATTTTTTTGAATATATTATTTTTTCTTATCATTGACTGGCCACCTATTTTCGGGTATATGCCTCCAACTAACCACTGGTTTTTAGGCCATTAAAGTTCCCCTTGTAGCGGAGGAAGTAGAAATGGAAAGAGGCTTATTTAAATAAAACGGATGTGCCTCTTTTTCTTATTGTTTATTTTCTGCAAAAAATGTTGCAATTGAGCACTTTCGCACTTTCGCCAATATTTTTATTTTTATTTTAAGTTGTTATTTATTTATTTATTTATTTTTTTTTTTTTTGAAAAACAAAAAATCCTATAGGTAACTCCAGAACACATTTGACTTGCAGAAAAGTGAGTTTCTAGAAGCACCCCATCTTCCGGTCACGTTTTACTGAGCATTTGTGGGGCCAAAAACAACCACGAATTGTTCATCATTATTATTATTATTATTATTATTATTATTATTATTATCATTATTATTATTATTATTATTTTTTAAAAATCATTTTCTCCCTCTCTATAATCGAAATTCCCAATTAATTTTTGTTGATCGATGGCTAATTCGTTGACATGGTGATGTTGCGTGCTGGTGAGAATTTTATTTGCCTGCTGCACTCTGCCGTGTGTCACAGTGAGCATCACTTTGGGGTTCTAGCTGCCTTTTGATAAAGTTAACAGTTTTATATGTAAAAAAAAAAACAAAAAAAAAAACAAAAAAAAAAAAAAATTTCTTGTTTTTCTTCTTTGAATCTAATTTTGGTATCATTTGACGAGAGGGAAATTTATTAATGTTGTCTCATCTCACTTATGCACAAAATTAATTAATTTGGCTCAACTTAATTTTTTTTTTTTTTTTCTTTATATATCTACCTAACACTGCATAGAAACAAAAAACAAATTATAAAATCAAAATCAAAAATAAAATCAAATAAGAAAAGAAATTTTTCTTCATGTTGCACAAATCCTTTTCTTTGTTTCCAAAGTTGTTTTTTTTTTTTTTTTTTTTTTTTTTTTTTTTTTTTTTTTTTTTGTTGTTTTGCACCACTGAATTATATCTTGATGTGACAGGAAAATAAAAAGTTGTCTTGTCAAATGCTGTCATTATATATATATACCTAAATGATATACATTCGAGTTAGTTCGAGGGCTATCTGCATTGCAATACTTTGGACCAGCATCCGACAGCAGCGTGTAGAGCACAGCAGACCACTGGAAATCCATTTTGATACCTTATGGTTGGAGAAGACGATTTGCAGTAGACTATGGAGAGACCGAAACCGTTTGGTCGGGCCGCGCGTGCACGCGTCGTTGCTGCCACGGAAGTCAGAGGGCGTTCTCTTGCACCAGGGGATGTTGTTGCGATCCGTAGTCAGATTGACTGGAGGCTGCCAGGAACGAAAGCAAACGATTCAGCTTCGATTTGAGTAGTCTGCTAGTGGAACTGCAGAAAAAGAAAGAAAAAAAACACCGCCCCACGATCATACGACTCAGCATCAGATCGTCATAGACCCCATTCATAGATGTCACATCTGTAGTCCAAGGATCATCAATCTGTGTTAGTCTATAGTCTTGTCTGTTTATGCGGTTCCACTCTCCAAGCTAGGCTCTGGTAAATTAGCAAAGTGCGATGCAATATGGGAATCTACATAACCCAGAAGGCCACGAGCGTAAATAGGTTTTTGACGCCCTTGGAAAATTCATTTTTGACGCCCTTGGCAAATTCATTTTTGACGCTCTTGGCAAATTCATTTTTGATGCCTTTGGCTAATTCATTTTTGACGCTCTTGGCAAATTTATTTTTGACGCCCTTGGCTAATTCATTTTTGACGCCCTTGGCAAATTCATTTTTGACGCCCTTGGCAAATTCATTTTTGACGCCCTTGGCAAATTCATTTTTGATGCCGTTGGCTAATTCATTTTTGACGCTCTTGGCAAATTCATTTTTGATGCTCTTGGCAAATTCATTTTTGATGCTCTTGGCAAATTCATTTTTGGTGCTGTTAGCAAATTCATTTTTGGTGTCATTGGCAAATTTGTTTTGCAACTTTTTAGAATTAGGGGTGACTTAGTTCAAATGGTCTTCAAACTGGGTTCCGCAAGATGTCTCAGGGGTTCCGTGAAAAAAATTGAGTTGTTTAAAAGGCAATTTAAACAATTTTAGTTTCAATTAAATTTTGATAAAGTTAACCATATTTTGACTTACATTTCTAAGAAATAAATCATGTGCCTAGAATGTGCAAATACTAAGTATCAATTACACAAGTAACATAAAACAAAAGTTTCAAATTTTGAACATTGGATTCCGTAGTTTGAAACCACTGACTTAGTGGCACCCCAATGCCAAGCCATTCCTAAGCCACTACAAGAAACAGTACCGGCCTTAGTAATTGGAGTGACCAGTATTACCAACCAAAAGTAATCAGTAAGAAATAATCCAGTTGCAAATATCACTCCCAAAATGTATTTTGATATTTGGGAATAAGCTTTCCACCCATTGAATCTTTAGCCAAATAAATCAAACTGCTAAAAAAACCTATATCAGGAAAATCCTGTTTCTAATGCCATTGAACTTTAGATGGACTGAAAACTTACCAAAGCCAGCTTGGAGCAACTAACAAAATTTGTTTTATACAGAGATCCAAAGATTGGACCAATTTTAAAGAAAGCACTTTTCAACTAGGAAAAAATTGTCCAAAAATAAATGCTGTGTCAAGCCAAACTTGTGCATAAACAGCTGAAAAACGTGCAAATTATAAAAGATGTAGAAATGATGTGCTTCCAGTAGAGTTTTTTTTTTTTCGTTTTTTTTTTTTGCATACAAAAGAACTGTGCTTGTGATTCTTGGACCTACAAGAATTTCAACATCTGTGGAGATGAAACATGCAATTATTTTACAAAGTATAAATCAAAACAGAAAATGAGTGAGCAGTTTGAAAGCAAAGATTCTATACTTACACTAACTTCTGCATGAATAAATTGTGAGCAAAGTGTGAAATTCAAATTATTAGTGAAAAATAAAAAAAAATAAATAAATAAAAACAACAAAAACCTTTTTTGGCATGATGATAAAAACTTGTTAAAAAAAATAAAAAATAACAACAAAATAAATATGAACATTAATAAATAAATATAATCATGCAAATTTGTGTTACAACATAAACTTAAATAAATAAATTAAATAAAAATTAGGTAGTCCCATGACCTAAATTTGATCATTTCCATTTGCTTTTTGTCTGGCTGGAAATGATCCAAAAATGAGTGCATGCCATATGACATTATCACTGCTTGCTATCTCCAATATTAAGTGCCATGTTATTTCTATTTTTTTTAATAGGTTGTAGGTGCATTTAATTCAAAGTTATTTTGATGGTAACACTTTTCTTTCGAGACAAAAAAAAATGACAATGAACATTTCAGATGTATTATAAAGTGGAAATACAAGGAAGTTAGAAATAATCATAAATCATCATAAATCATTGATAAATCATCTTATATTGACATATTAAAGAATACGCAAAAATGTCGTATAATGTTTTCGGCCATTACTGGTCTTCCTCCCGCTTTGAGCAAATACAGGTTCGAAAATGTTGCCCTTATATGCTCCGATCAAACTGATTAAAGTTTACGTGTGATGACCTCATGGGCCGCCCCATAAGGGCATGCAAGTTGTGCCTCGTACAAGGTGGCACCATTTTAGGACAATGGTAAGATTTTATGGAAATTCACTTAGAGAGCTTGCGGATAATGTCGCCAGAGTGCGTCATCGTATATACTGCATTTGTGTAGTAAATAAATAAAATTTCATTTTATTTTAATGTATAAATTATATTTTATGGGAGTGGTGAAAGCCAAGCCCAGGAAAATAATAATTCCGGGCGTGATGACGGAAATAAAACTGCTTGGGTCCAAAACGTTAGTACGTCGCAATTACTAAGTACGATGATAAATAAAATGTTTTGAATGTTTTTTTAAATCTTATTTCAATCTTTTCTAACCTTTTCCTGACGTTTTGCGCACGTTTCTGATCTTTTTCATCCGAAACATGTACAAAACGTCCCAAAAACGTAGAAAAAAATTTTGAGGTTGATATCAGAATCGAATTTAAAAAAACGATTTCAAATAGCACGCGGGGGGTAAAGAAAACAAATACAAACGAGAAAAAAAATGACTCGTTTATATTATTTTTATTTTGTTTCGATATTTTAAAATTCGGATTTTAAGGAATGGATTTCGGCTTTTTTGCCAATCCAATCCGAATTTGCTGGATAAAAATTTGCACGATCCAATCCGATCAAAAAAAAAAATCGGATGGATTTTTGACCACGTACATCGGGGTACCAAAATCTTTCAAGTGTTTATGGCCTCTAACGGTATTAATCCGGAGTACTGATGACAGCGGCTTTCAACTTGTGCCTCAATTTTAACAGCTTCCTTGTGGTTCCACTTTAAGTTACTGTCAGCTTAACTGTTACCATTAGTGTGAGAATTATAATTCTAAAAGTAAAAAATTTATATACAAATGGGGAGATTAGTTTGTGCCAAAAACCCCAAGATCTATTCTTACGCATTTGACAGTCATATTGTCAGTCGGGTTTACTCAGAGAATCAAATATGCAGAGCCTGAAACTTATTTCATGGGATTAACCTATTAAAGCCAAAATAATACAAATAAACATTAATCAAAACAAAAAATAAATAAATAAATAAATAATAATAACAAAGCAGCATTCTTGATAACAAAATTTATTCACAGGCCAATAATCATAAAGGAAAAAATACTGTTTAAAAGATCCAAAAAAATAATACTTTTGTGTAAATAAAAAAGATTAGCAATTCAAAGAAAACTTATGAAAATTAGTAAACAGTTTACCAAAAACAAAAAAATAATAATACTATGTATTTAGCATACTTAATTAATAAACAACTTTCATCATGTAGACCTCCATGTTGCTAAAATAACCAAAAAAAAAGAAGTGAAACATGACCCACTAGTCATGGGAATTGCTCAAAATACTGGAAAAAAAATATTCATTAACACATAGAAAAAGAAAAAAGAAAAATGAAAAAATTGTATGCACAAAAAAATGTCATAAACTGAAGAACAATCGTCAAAAAAATGAGAGATTATAAAGCAGTCTTCTCAGTTAAGAAATTTGGGTTTTGTTCACCTATGAGGGACGAATTTTCTCTTGCCGTATGCGACTTTCCAGCCCCATGAAGACTGTTAATGTTGTTTGCCCCTTCTGGGCGAAATATGGCAGCGATCTCGTCGAAGGTTTTGTTTTTTGTTTCGGGCACTTTCTTGTATGTGAAGATCCAAAACAAACCGAGGAAGAGTGTAAATGGAAGGAAAGTGTAGTCGTCGAAAGCGGTCTGCAATAAATTAGAAAAAAAAATTATCGATTAAAATGGATAATCCATGCGACAATATCCTATCCCCCAGTATCTTGATGCCAAAATCAAAGTTTGCGTACATGTAAACGCTACAAATACAGTAGTCTCTCCGTAAACTGACGTATATCGGACCGGCAAGTGCCAAATTACTGGATTTTAGATACAAAATAGAACTACAAGAGTAAATCACTCTATTTATTAATACGATGACGGTACGAATTAGCGATGCCGCAGTAGTGACGCGACAATAGCGATAATCAACATAGCGACAGGCAAAACATAACCTAACCTAAAATTACCTAAAATAACATAACCTAACCTAATAAACGCTAGTATGACGTTTACCACAAACGTTCGGCAAAAGTTTCCCAGACGTTCGCTGAATGTTCGGTTGCTATACCGATCCGATCGCTATTGTGATCGGTTTTTGCGATGAGTCGCTATGTTGATCGTCGCAATGTTGAATGAACACCATTAATACACCAACTTAGCAAAACTAATCACGCAACGGTAATTGCAGGAATACGGGTGAATTTCGGTGTTTATGGTTTTTTTTTAATTCCTCACTACAATTATTAGTGGAAAAACAAAACGGCCCGGACTCTGAGGAGTCGCGAGCCACTTTCCAAAGCTGACTTTCTTTAACTACGCATAAAAAACGTCACTTCTGCCTTCTAAAATGAAGAAAAGGAAAGAAAGTGACACACTCTTTTACTGTAGAAAAAAATTGAATTTAGTGTTTGAATTTGGCGTCAAGATACCGGATGCAGACTGTGGCGGAAATCTTACGTGCATGTGTAGAAACACTAAGCCAACTACACCATTGGAAAACCAATTGACCAGCGTAGCAATACTCATAGCTGCTGGTCGTGGACCCTGAGAAAATAACTCGGCTGATATTAGCCATGGAATTGAACCTGAGATAATAAACATTTAAGGTAACTAAGCGCACTAGTTGTGGTTTAAACTTCAATTACCAGGGCCCACGGCAAAGAACACAACGTAACCAAGTACGCTAATGACACTGAGGTATTTCATACCCTGGACCATGATCTAAAATGATTTAAATTCATTAGATAACGATTTGTTAAAATTCAATTTGATTATACCTTCACTAGTAGTGAGATGGTGATAAAAATGCTGAAAATGAACATTCCGCCGAGACCGTACAAATGCAACGTCCGCCTTCCCGCCCGATCCATCAACGGGATTGAGATAATGGTCATGATGACCATCGCTGCGCCAACGCCAAGATTGGCATATCTGGCTGACTCCTCTGTTAAGCCAGAGGCTTTAAAAATTGTCATAGAATAATAAAAAACCTGGAAAATTAAATTCAACAAAAAAAAAAATTAAATCCTTGCAATTCCACATAGTCAATTGGAAAAAAAAATTGTTCATTACAGCATTAATGCCAGATAATTGCTGAGAAAGTTGCATCACAATGGCAATGATGAGTGGTAGTCGAAGCGACCAACTTGTAATAAGCTGCAGCATGGAAATCTAAAAACAAAATAAAAAAAAAAATTAATTTAAAGTAAAATTTTTTTTTAAAAGCGTTAAATACAATGTACATCATGGTACCCAAACTTAAAACAAGTCCCTCAAAGAATGTCCAGTCAGATTAACATACATTCTCTCAAGTCCGGATTAGAGAAAGTATTAAAAAAATTACACAATTCGCAAAAAAATAGTGATTTTCAATAGTAATATACCGAGCACGCCGAGTAATTGTCAAATAATTAGATCTGCACGAATCTTACCCGACAAAAAGATGAGCGCTGTCCTAAATTTGACAATTACTCAAGCGCGTGATGTATTTTATGAGAGAATTTACCGATAGAAAATCGGAAAAACGACCATGAAGAGTTCAAATGGGATCAAAATACCATTTGTATTTTAGTTGTAAAAACCCACAACAGACGGCGCAAAGAACAAGCTTGCAAAATGGTGAATGCAGCCACCTACAGCCACCAATCCGAAGACAAATGAGGTTTGTTATGCGCTTCGGGATTGGTAGGACTAAAGATGGCCGTTTTGTTACGCCATTCTCATTGGTTGTCAAAGCACCAGGAAACATTATCGAAGCTAGTGGTAAATTTTCTAGGTACTAAAGGTCGGCGATTGCATTTTTATACGTTCAACTTTTAACTTACAAATGGCGGGAGATGACCAGGCCGCCTAGTCATATCGCGCCATGTATAACGCGCCATTTATAAGTTATAAGTTGAACGTATAAAAATGCAATCGCCAAACCTCTAATCGTGACATTACATTGCTTCTTCCCAGATTCCACTTTACAACCCGCGTTAACATTCGGCGTACTAAAAATCTATTTTGCAGAATTTTGATACTTTGCGTTGTGTGTTTATGAGTGTAGTTAATGCTATGTCCGGGCCGCACAGAGTACACTGTAATAATAATTTCTTGCCTGTGCTTCTGTCTGCTGGGCTCGTTCTTCGGCTCTCATGTCCTCTACATCATCCTCAACGTTCACAGAGTTGCGCAAACGACGCAAGGCTAAAATTAAATCCAATTTCATTATAAAAGTAATTTCATAAAGCAACGTACGAAATTCAAAAAATTAAAATAAAATAATTTGAATCAATGCCGTCATCACATCAAACCATTAATGTTATTATCATTCCGGCACTTCCGGTATATTAACACAAAAACTAGCAAAACTATTTACCGTATTTCTTCGATTAATATCCGCAGCTATTATTCGAAATTGACTGCAATTTGATGCTATTATGACACTAATTTTGGGCTTTTTCAGTAAAAATACAGGCATCTTACCATATTTAATTGTCCTATAAACGTAGAACAAATGCTACATTTGTTGCATTCGTTCTGATAGCAGCCGTTTTGAATAAGAACCGCGACTCTTAATCAAAGAAATACAGTCAAACCTCAATATAACGAATCGCAAGAGACCCAAAAATCTGTTTGTTATAACAAAAGTTCGTTATAAAAAATTACGGCGTGTAAACGAGCAAATTGTGCAATTAATTTTCAAAATTCGTTATAAAAAGGGCTTGTGGGTATTAGAGAGTTCTTAAAAACTTGTTCTTTATAACGAATAATTCGTAATATCAAAATTTGTTATATCAAAATTTTTTAACGCGGTGTTCTATGGGAAACCAACCGAGCCATCTAAAAAAAATTCTTTCTAACAAAAATTCGTTATATCGCGGTTCGTTATAACAAAGTTCAACTGTATAATAAGTTTTATTTTGACTTATTAAAGTGAAGACCTGCTCGGGATTCTTCCTCCCGTTGCCTAGTGATGAGCAGAAAACGAGGTGACTCTGGACAGAAAGGCAGCAAAGCTAATTGCAGAACAGACGGGCAGATCGTCAAACCTAATAAAAGTGGCCAGCTTTTTTCGGTGCCTAAAATTTCTTCTAATCCCAATATTTGAGATAATAAAAGGCCTATAGTCACAGCCAGTTGATTAACCGTGCCTGCAAAAATCAATCCATCATTATCCACGATTTTTCAATAAAACCCAAAATATATAACTCACCTAAGCCTCCGCGAAGATTTAATGGTGCTACTTCTGAGATGTACATTGGCACTAAAATGGTACATAGACCTATTTAAAAAAAAAAAAAAAATTAGCTATTAAATATTAGTGTGTTGATGTAAATTATAACGTAAAAGTAAGTGGCGCAAACTGCGTAGTACCTCATTTAATTTCTAGAATAAGCGCGAAAACAGAAATTCGCGTTTCGCTTGTCCGGATTAAGCGCGAAAACCAAATTTCGCATTTCACGTGTCCGGAATAAGCGCGGAATAAGTGCCCAATACATTAACAAAACTAGTAAGGTGAGGTCGAGACATTGTTAGGATAGGAATATGCGCGAAAATGGAATTTCGCGCTTAGCGCATTAGGATTAAGTGCGAAAACGAAAGTACGAAGCCGCCACAATAGGAATAAGCGCGAAAATGGAATTTCGCGCTTAGCGCAATAGGAATAAGCGCAAAAAGCACGTTTTCGCGCTTAATCCATTCGCGCTTGGTCCTACGCCCCCAATTACCCGGGTAGTCAGGTATTAAATTTTTTGGTTTAATTACATTGTATTTCTTTCCATGTCGTTGACTCACCCACCCAGGGGAACACCATCCCCCTGTTCCACTAAAACAACAAAGCTTTCGGACTTATCTCGACAGTAAACAATTTGATTTGATTTTTCAATTGAAATTCTCTATAAACTAAACCCAATTTATTTCCATCCTCTGGCTCTTTAACGTTCACTTGTGCAGTGTGTTTGCGATTGATTTTCCAATGGAATAAATGACACTTGACATTAGAGTCTGCAAATATTTTTTTTTGTTCAAAACATTGTAGCAATAATTTTGAGCCATTGTAAAACCCATGCTGGATCAAATTGAAAATGTCAGGAAATGAGGTTGTAAGATTGGCCCTGATCCCGCCATATCTTTTATTTATTTTCAGTAAAATCCAACAATTAGTTTTCATTGGTGTCATTCTTGACCAAAGTGACCAATCCAACTTTGGAAGCAAATTTGTAATACTGTGTAATACAAGAATCACATCCTGACAATGCTGTAATGAAAACAAATGACAGCCAATTGCTAGCCATAATTTCCTGCAAAAGTAGAATCTATTTCTATTTTTCAAGCCAGTACAGTAATCCTATATACAGAATATCATTGTCAGTGGTAGGATCTGGACTTATTGAGGGCCAGACACCAGGGGGCCGCTTAAAATACAGTAGTCACTCTGTAATCCAACGTATATCGGACCGTCTGATTACTGAATTTTGAATACAAAATAAAACTACAAGAACAAATCACTGTTTATTAATACATCAACTTAGGAAAACTAATCACACAATACAGAGTACTGTACAAACAACTAGCAACTGACAGTACTGTATTGTATACATCGTTCTCTCTCTATATAAATTCTGTTAATGCAGGACCTTCAGTTAATTTTAGATAGATACTTTAATTAACCTTTGAGACATAAAGGTAAAAATATGCTGTTTTGGTATAAGCCCTTACAAATTTAGGGACAGTTTTCAGGCCCATTGGTAAAAGCGCTATTACGTTTGCTACTAATTCTATACAAAGCGCTAAATTCGGTACGCGTAAATAATTACGGAGTTTGCGCCATGTACTTTTACGTTATAAAAACCCCCATTCTGCCTATAACTATAGTGGAAAACTCATAAGTCTAACGGAACTTACGCTATATCGAAAAATAGCGTAGCCAATCCGGTATTTTTCCACTATTTACGTCACCGTGACGTCAATAACACAGAATAACACAGAACGGTTACTCCGCCCACCGCCTTTGATATTTAGTGCAGCTATTGTTGCGTCACAAACGTCACAGACGACAGTAGCGCGACCGGCGGCGGCAATGGTGGTTTCCATGGATTTGTATGTAAACAACATGGAACAAGCATGGAATAGAACACAGAATGCTTCTGTTTTTGTGTGGTGTTTTTCCATTAAATTCTTTTAACTTTCTATGGATTTTTATTCTGTGAAAATTGTTTCAGCCTTGAGTGCCATGCAAGCAGTTGACAAAACTAAAAAAAAAATCAATTTACAAAGTCATAAAATATCAAAAGTACATTGCATAATGTTGTCTGCTACAAAAACCACCATCGCCACCGCCAGGAAATTAAGCTCCGCCCATCTGCAAGATGGCGGTGAAGTCGCCGTTCTGTGTTATTCTGTGGTGGTAGGCAACAAACACGTTGCGCTAGTGTATTTTGAATGCAGTTTTTGATTCGATCGTTTAATAAATAAACAGATACCGGTAAATAAATTTTGTGACACCCAAAAGTAGCGCAACTTGTAGGCATTGTAATACGCCGTTTACTCGTTGCCTACCACGTAGTGCACAAAATTGCCAGATTTTCTGATTTTTGAAAAATGAATTGGTTTGGACTCTAAAGGAGTCATGAGTCGGCAGTTGAACCCAGATAATCCATTTGCCGGATGGGTGCTCTACCAATTAAGTGATACTCCAAACGAAATCATCAAGTGTAACGTCTTAAACAACGATCTTGCTGCTGTATGTGCACTGCAATAAGGAGGTGGAATAAAGGTCAAAAAGAGTATTGATTAAGATGTGTTATGGCATCGTCTTACGATGGAAATGAAGATGAAAATTAGAAATGTTGGCCTCGAGTTAATACGACACTAAAAGCTGAATTAAACTCTAGATGCACGAATAAAGTTATTTAGCCTAAACAGCATTTTAAACTACAGTTGAACCTCGTTGTAACGAACCGCGATATAACGAATTTTTATTATAACGAATTTTTTTTAGATGACTTGGTTGGTTTCCCATAGAACACCGTGTTAAAAATTTTCGATATAACGACTTTTGATATTACGTATTATTCGTTATAAAGAACAAGTTTTTAAAACTCTCTAATACCCACAAGCCCTTTTTATAACGAATTTTGAAAATTAGTCACTGGAAGTAAATAAAATTTACTTATGCTAATTTTAAAATTAAAAATTAAAAATTAAATTTTTTTGGACCATATCTTAAACAACTCAACTTTTATCACAGAACCCCTGAGACATCTTGCAGAACGCTAGGGTTTCATTGAACCCAGTTTGAAGACCCACTGGAAGTTAGTAATTAATTAATTTTGGCCAACATGGTTTAGGTCAGCACATTATAGATACAATACCATGTTTAAACTTGAAGACTAATGACCATAGTTACAAATTAAAAGTCCAAGTTGTGTGTGGTGAAAGAAAGTTAATTGTTTCTGTGTAAACAAGCTGAAATTGGCAGCTATTAAGTGAGTATCACAAAGTATCCAATTGCCTGCGGTTAAGGCTGTTAATAAATCCTATTTAAAACTGATGACTCTTTGGATTCAAGTGAGTTGTTAGTGGTCATGGGATTGTCAGTTGTCACCCATCTCTGGAGGACTCAAAAATTTGTTTAAACATGTGCAAATGTGTTGTTTAAAATGCTGTTTAGTCTAAATTACTTTATGGGATGTATTAAAAATGTATCCTATTATTATTTACATCTACCGCTAGGTGGAAACAATGGTATGTAAAGATAACGTGCCGATCACCAGGGTTGCGTGCGTTACTGCAATTTGGTAACTAGTTATCGTTACCGTTATTTAGCCAAAATAGTAACTAGTTACCATTTGTTATCGTTACTTGTTTGTGAATCTCGTTACCGTTATTTAGCCAAAATTGTAACTAGTTACCATTCGTTATCGTTACTTATTTGTGAATCTCGTCACCGTTACCGTTATATTTTCTATACCGTTATGTTATGTAAATTATTAAACATTGTTCGTTTTTGGCCAAAAAAGTCCAGAAATTATTTGTTTTTGGTTAAAAAAGTTTCAAAATTGCATGTTTTTGGCCAAAAACATTCAAAAATTGATTGTTTTTAATCAAAAACGTCCAAAAATTGATTGTTTATAATCAAAAACGTCCAAAAATTATGTGTTTTTGCCATGATGCAATGTAACGATAACGTAATTTTGAGTAACGGTTCGTTACTGCTAAATAAGTAACTAATTACCGTTAAGTTATGCTGGCAGCATTATGTACCGCGTTACCGTTACGTAACGATAACATTGTTACTGGTAATGACGTTATTGTAACGGTAACGTATGCAACACTGCCAATCACGTTATCGCCCAAATTACGTACCAATTAGGTTGGACCTGGTTCATCACAACAACCGGACGTGCCTAATTATTGCATTTACATTCAACTTAAAAGTTGGGCGTCCCAAAGTTTGGATTATGGATCCAATAATGTAATTAAATTACATAACCTGATTACAACAATGTAGGATTACATTAATCCTGAAGGCAAAGGAAAGCTTCTTTGCCTTTCTGCAAAAGTGGTTGTGCTTGAAGCACTTCCCAACTGCTTAAGGCATAACACTATAGCTCTAAGCAAAAGACAGTAGATCATGCTGTTTCTGTATCAATATTGTCATTAGCAGAATTTATAACTGGGCTTTAGCCAATAGATCTAGGTCTTTCAGGATTTGAGGACAAATGTGAACATCAGTCAGGGATTAGCATTGATTTTAGGGGTCAGGCATGAGAGGCTTATACTATAAATATGTCTCTGATTGCAGTTCTAATTGACATGACATAAATCAATTTGGTAGCAGCTTTAATTAATAATGTTGAATATTTATCACTAAATTGGGTTGAACAATGCTTATAGCTGCTTACTTTAAGGCTCACATTGTGATTTTAGTAATTGCAAAAATTATTATTTTATTGCTGTTCCATGAAATTTATTCAGCAATTATATGTAGTAATTAAAGGGATAGTCTGGCTCACTTTTAAATCATTTTTATTGGAATTGTATATTTGTCTCATGATAAATTGAAATTTGTAAATTATATTACGTCCAGCTAGCGGCTACTTATCTAATGCAATTGAGACAACCATCAAAATCCTTTGTTTCTTGATTCTATTTGACAAAAAAAAAATGTTCCTTGCAAAAAGACCGTTGAGATTTAATGACATTAGCATTTGCACGGTCTATTTTTTTAATACTGCGGTAAAAGCAAAACAATTTACCTCATTTTTCAGAGTCAAGAGACTGGGCCAAGGCTAATGCTACTGAATCTCAATGAATTTTTATGTCATCTGGTAGATAAACTTAAAACAGCTAAACTGAAGGGAAATCTTTTTTGTCTGAGAATTTACCACTAGCTTCGATAATGTTTCCTGGTGCTTTGCGGACCAATGAGAACGGCGTAACAAAACGGCCATCGTTTGTCCGACCAATCCCGAAGCGCGTAACAAACCCCATTTGCCTTTGGATTGGTAGCCGTAGGTGGCTGCATTCACCATTTTGATAATGCACGCTTGTTCTTTGCGCATCTGTCGTGGGTTTTTACAACCAAAATACAAATGGTATTTTGATCCCATTCGAACTCTTCGTGATCGTTTCTTCGATTTTCTATCAGTAAATTCTCTAATAAAATACACCTCGTGTTTGAGTAATTGTCAAATTTAGGTCAGCACTCATCCTTTTGTCAATTAAGATCACTAGTGCCCTATCTTATCATACAAAAAGATTCGTGCGGACCTAATTATTTGACAATTACTCAGCGTGCTCACTATATTACTACTGAGAATATACACTTCCCCATTTTAGAGAAAAAACATAGAAAAATTGTGTGGATTGTCTGAGGAAGCTGACTTCTCAAACTGACCACTTTTGACATCATGAGACAGGTTCCATAGTGTTATTTAAATACAGTTGAACCTCGTTATAACAAGCTGAGTTATAACGAATTTTTTTAGATGACTCGGTTGGTTTCCCATAGAATACCATGTTAAAAAATTTCAATATAACGAATTTTGATATTACGAATTATTCTGCATAAAGAACAAATTTTTAAGAACTCTCTAATACCCACAAACTCTTTTTCTAACGAATTTAGAAAATTAATCACACGACTCACTGGAATGTCCCGGTTGTGGTTCTATTGTTGGGTTTTATCCGAGAGTTACGGCTGGCTTTGCTGCACCGTCACAAATAGCTGGTTTACATGTTTATGCAATAACTAGTTATAGTTATTTCAAATACACGTGTTGTATGTAGTTTATTCTCTGTTTCAACCAACTTTGGCATATCAAAAGCTCAAGGATACATATATAACTGATCGTGTGATCAGGGCCACTGCGGGACTTTTGGCTCCCCGAGCAAAAGAATATTTTGTTACTTCCCTCCCCCCAAAAAAACAATGATCAAGAATTTAAATATGAAAACCATACGAAAAAGATTCGGATTAATACGGTATTTAGTTGAAAGAGTGCAATCGTGAAATGATTGGCAGCAAAAGTACTGCGGGACAGGACGGTACTGTACCCGAATACAATTCCGCACAAATGGCAATTATTCAACTCAATAACAAACGCAAAATATTTTTGAGATTAAGGGGCCGCGTAGCTACATGGGGTCCTTCATATTCATGAACTGCGAGAAACTATGTGTGTGTGTGTGCGCTGAAATTCACATTCACTTCAACCCCATTTTGGATCTGGGCGCCACATTTAACTCTGGCGCTCCAACCTCAAGCAACCGCTTGTCTCGTTTGCACCTAGCGACAGCACTGGAAAGATGGCATTACTTGGATATCAGCCTTTTACATTTTTTTTACAGCATTATGTTTTTGTTTTTTTTTCTTTTCTTTTGTTTATTTAAAAATGAAAAGAATCGAATACCGTATTTCTTTGATTATAGGCCGCGGCTTATATTTGCAAATGCAATTTTTTGCCACGACCTATAATCGAGG
>JAQFXT010000997.1:0-22262 GCA_034683725.1 Strigamia crassipes | reverse complement strand
AGCACCTACTAGTGAATTTCCAGATCCAATATCTGCAACAGCAAAACAAAAAATGGCCGCTGCCCAATAAAAAAATGGCCGCTGCCCAATAAAAAAATAACCGCTGCCCAATAAAAAAATGGTGGCTGCCCAATAAAAAAAATGGCCGCTGCCCAATATAAAAATGGCCGCTGTAAAAATGTTCGTTTTTAAGAAAAACTTTGATTTTTAACTATAAAAATGTTCAATTGCAGTATAAAAATGTTTGTTTTTAACATGTGCCAACAATTCAAAATTAAAAACTATGAAGTGTTTCATTCAAAAGCACATTTTCTTCCATTTGCAAAAGAAAGAAAAAAAAATGTTTGCTTTTTATTTAAAAATTGAATGCTCTTATGTTTAATAACAACAATAAACAACAAAAAATACTTACTTCAGTTGCTTCCAGTTTCGAAATCTTAGGTGTAATGCGACAATTTACGTGTATCACGTATTGTGACCGATAATGTTTGTCTGAATGGTTATCAATTCCACCACTAGATGGACTTTTGCTGTAACCATTTCCGGAAACATGCTTCTCAGCCTAAACAATAGGAGTGACTAGTCCTTCTCTATTAGTCCAAGATCTTAATAATCTTACTGATTATAGTGAAAACCCGTTCTTCAATGCGAACGTGATTTTGTGCCATTGTTGAAAAACCACAGTGTTGGGACAAGAAAGAAAGTGTTTTGTTCAAATATGAATCACGTGTGTGGCAAACAATAATAGCGTCCTCTATACATTTAGTGGTGCATTACTAAAATACTAAAAAGCGCTTTCGCCAATGGACTTGAAAACTGTCTCTAAATCCGTAATGCATTAAACCAAAACGGCATATTTAAACCTTATACTACCAAAAGCTAAGTGTTTTGCACGAGAAAACACACAGTGTAATGGAACCATTATAATTTACATTACATAATATGTCCATCGCAACGACTGGTAACCCCCGGTCTAAAAGTATCATTGTTGCACATCGAAATTGGAATGTAAGTTTTTTGCAAGGTAGCGTTTCATGTTCACAACTTCACTCACTGACTAATTTAATCAAGCCAAATGCCTTCCACTTAAACTAAAAAGCTTTTTGACCTTTCACACAAGGGGTTGCAAGAATTCCACCTAATCACATTTGACTTACTCTTAATTCGCACATCTGTGGAAGTATTTAAGCAATACAAACCCCAACTAAACATAAAACTGAAATTCATTGTCTGATTAAATGAATTTTCTTATGTAAACACTTTTATCAGATGGAGTGGAGAGTTTAAAGTAGACTTAATCTAAGTTTGTTTAATTTTTTCTGCAATTTAAAAGATGAAAGATGAAAAACATTTAGTTCCAAAGCTTTTGTCATGGTTTTCAAAAAACTTATTTTTTTCTGTGTCGTTGCCCTTTTTATCACACACTCACACATTGAGTTGGGAATATGGCTGGTTCTAAGCTGTGTAAAGTGTCTTTTTGTTGCTTTGGGATAGGAATTATGATGATTCCTTTTTCTTTCCCTGATAGCTTTTTATGTTTTACTTAAAACTCAGAATAGCTTGAGCACACAATAAAAATACTACAAGCTGATATTGAATTGTATTGTAAGTTCTTCAAGGAAATGGTGTGGGAAGTTTGACAAACAATTGGAAATGTAATAAAAAGTTAATAGCTCAGATAATTATTTATAAAGTTCAAACTCAAAAGGAAGTACATGGTCATTTGGAGAAATGTTGGCACTTTTCACTTTGTGGTGAGTGATATCTTCACAGGTACAGTTGGACAACCTAAGGGCATTTCACAAAGGGCACATTGCTGGGAAAAGTTTTTCGGTAAGATGCACTATGTAGCATGGTATATTGGTCTCAAGGGTACAGTTGTGTGGATTCCTATCCTCTATTCTATTACAGGGAAGCAATTAAGCAAACTAATATGTAATTGGAAGGATTACTAGTCACTGATGGTATTGCATAAAGTGTAATAAAAGTGCTCTATAGTTGAAACAACTCTACAGTTGCTTCAAATGACATGGGAGCAACTTTACCATTTTTATCTTCAACCTATACTTCTCTTGAAAAGCCTTAGGTCAAAAATGTTACATCTCAATTTTGGCACGATAGACAATTAGACATAACTCAGATTTTACATGAGCTGCAGAAAATGACCTTTTGTCGTTAAAAAGGTGGAACTAATCTATTTAAGTTAATTCTCTATGCAACAACCATTGACCAATGTATTTTTAGAAACAGATGGCATGCTCTATATTAGGGCTAACTGACCAATCTGTGCTGACCTGTACTCTGTATATCATCACAATTATTGGTTTTTATTTTATTCTTGCTCTTTAACTTCTGGTGAAAAAAAAGAAACAGCCCAAACTCTGAGGAGTCACATGCCAGGAGTTTTTCACCAAACAATAAAGAGCAGGAATAAAATAAAAACCAATAATCACAATATAAAACCTAGAATTCCTGCAATGACAAAGTATATTTTATGACCTAAACTCTGAGTCCCGATATCTTGATACAAAATCAAACTGAAAAATTCTACCTTCGCACAGACAAATACTTAATGACACTATTTCCACTCATGTTCAATAAACCCCAACACTTCTCAAAATGGGGTCCGTGGACTGGTCCGGCGACTGGTCCGCCATGTTACCGTCAAAATTTTGCTGGAACTGCCAAGCTGATTGCTGGCCAAAAAGTCAACAGCTGTTTCGTCGACTCGATTTTAGCCCACAATCTAATGTATATTTTTTCCTAAATGAAGAAAAATCTTAATTTTAAATACTTGAAAACTTAGATTTAACTGACTTAATTATACTTAATGTGACATTTTCATATCTTTTATTGCTTGAGCCTTGTGACATTTGCGGCATCTGTGGAATTGTGGAATCGTGGTTGTATGTTTACAAACAGCAAGAGTTGACTAATTCACCCACAATTTTTAGTTTGTGACAGCAGACAAATGTCATAAAAACAAGCATTGACCAAACAATGCCGGACACACGACATACGAATGGAAAAATCACACAAGAAACTGTATTAATAGTTATTGGCCTTTATTCAGTTGACTAGGGACTAGGCCTGCATTGCTTGGGTTTCAATCCATCTACAACATTTGTTTATGTAACCAGTGGGCAGCTTGGTCGCTTTTCCAGTTGTTCATGTCGGTGTTTAACCTAGCCCATGTGTTGCTCACCAAGAATGGTTCAACATTCCATTCCCTAAACATCATCATGGAGAATAAGAGTGGTTAGAACAAAGATGTGAACCTTGTGCTGGCCCACTCCAGACTGAGACCACAACGCCTTTCCCGTTGCTTGATTGACTAAGGTGTAATCGACCAATTACTCTTTTGGCACGATGGGGTTATTGACAGTGATGTCATCAACCTAGCAATGCCCCCTGGTATGGTTAAATGTGGAAACTGTGTTGCCAATACTTTTTTTTTTTTTACTAGTTACGCATCTACTAATTTTCACTGGTCAGTGGGCAAATTACTGTTGAAAAGTCCCAACAACTTTTTTATTTTTCATGTCATAGGAATTTTAAAAAAAATTCTACAGGTTTTTTTGGCATCTGCACATGCCCAGATGTCTTTTTAGTGGATAAAAACTTAAGTTTGTTTCAATTAGATACGTTCCATCTGAAACCACCACTTTTTTTAAATCATTTTTTATCTTACCAATAGTGGAATTGGAAAATAAAACTTCGACTTTAGTTGCAGTAAAAAGAATAAAATTCAAGCCATACACAGGTCGAGCCCATCACAGGTAGGCATGTGAGAAGTACACTCAGTCACAGCAGCTGCTGATGTTGATCCAATACTTGCACGCATTGCTATTTCCCTCAGCCCACAAGTACTTCAAAGCAAACCGTCTACTTTTTTTTCTTTTATTTTTTAAAACCCTTGAAACTAATCTTCCGTTCGTCTGCAAACAAACAAGTGATGTTTACCTCCAGGAGTTGCGATGCATTATACTTCAGCCAACTCACTTTAAAACTAGACTACAAGCAGCAGGGAAATGGCGTCATTTGATATTCCCAAAGCTACCCACGTAGCATTATATATTGACTTAAAATTGGCTCCATATTAACTAAATTACACAATATTGGTCTAATGTCAAGATGTAAGATTTCCACAGGCATGGCAACCCAATATTGACTTGCCAATTTTCAGCCAATATTGGTGCGATGTTGGAATTACAATATTGGCCAATTATATGTTCCCAATATTGGTAGAATATTGGTTGGAAGTTTGTTATATTGACCATCAGATGCCCAAGATACCTGACACTGGTCCAATTTTGGGTCAATATATAATGCCACCTGGGTAGGCCACTGCAATCACAAGGATGTAAACATATATTGACGATCCCAAATTTAAAGATTTTCGACCATTGGTTCTTAAAGGTCAAGTGCACTGAGTGGGATTTCATCAATTTCCAAAAGAAACGATGGAAAAACGTTAAGCTAGTTGATAAAAGCTAAATTGTTGTATTTATCAAATAATTATAACAATTACAATACTTGACAATAACAGTTGCTTAAAATACAAAGCATCGTGGGAATATGACAGTAGCCAGTTTAGGAAATTTAAAAAAGAGAGAAAATTAGAACTGATGACGTACAGCAGAAAAGCTGGGACCATGAGGCTTTGCACCGTCAACAACAAACATTGGATTAACAATTACACTATCATAAATACAACAATTTAATTTTTTCTTATCAACTAATTTTAATTTTTATATTGTTTCTTTTAAGAAGTAATAAAAACTCAGTAGCACTTGACCCTTAACCGTTTTGTAGTCTGACACCCCCTTAGATGGTAAAATATTTTCTCGTAACCCACAAAGTATGTTGTTTTTCTATACCACAAACAATAAAAATTGCGCATTTGTCACTGTAAAAATACGAACCAGAGTTTGCATCCGGCAACAACGCTTCTCGGTCTGCAAACAGTTGAAATTGTAAATTACATTTTTTTGCTTTTATTGATTTATTGGTATTACTATTTACTTCCTTACGTTTACCAATAGTAAGTTTAGTAAATTAGGTCTAATACTCATATAACAAAGTTCCTATGTAAATCCTTTGCACAGAATGTGAAAACCGGGACTTTTAAATTGAGAAAATTGGAAAAATCCAAATTAAAAAGAAACTTAGGTGTAAAAATATAAAGTGCAAAAGTGTTGTAAAATACTGTTTATACCATTTTATTGTTAATTCATTTAAAGAAGATGTTTGAATTAAATTAATTATGTCAAAATCGAATTTAAAGTTGATATTATAAGAAATGATCGAATTGTTGAAAACTGACGGAAATGTAAAGTGTTTTAATGTGAAAAATGTTTTGTCAAAAATTATTGGAATGTTAAAATTAATTGATAACCAGAGTTGGGATTAAGAGCGAAATTGGGTCAAATTCCCCGTGTTATCCCACCCCTCGAAATGACGCGCATGACGCGAAATGTATACGCAGCTAATGAAAACGCTCGAATTTTAATCTTAATCTTTTATTGTAAGCTTTTCTAACCACTTACAAAAACGAATAAAACCAGTGTAATTTCAAACTTTAACCTGGCTAGACGAGTCTGTGATTTCTGTGAAACATTGCATTCGATTGAAAAAGAACTTGAACCTGAAAAACCTGCAAAAACCTAATAGTTGGACGAATTATTAGTAACCTGACTGCTAGATAAGTAGAACATTTTGATTATTGAATTGATGAGTTTAGCGAAGTTTTAGACTGATTTAAAACAGAAATAAAAACTTAAAAGTTGTTTTGATGGCATTACTGGTGCTAAATACAAATAAAATACAAAATGTTGCTTACGATCACTCGAATCAATATCAGTTGTAATTTATTTATTTGTATTTAGCACCAGTAATGCCATCAAAACAACGAAGAAATGTTAGAATTAAAAAATCTGCAAAAACTAGCATAATTTAGCAAAATTTCCAAATAATTTCTGTCAGGTATCAATTTTAAATTCATCAACTTTAGTGGAAATGAAGAAAACTTCAACTTGAATGTTTTGCAACAAGAGACAAGTTTTATACCTGAATGCAAAGTCATAAATAAAAGTGATTGCCTGTGCACAGAATATGCATAAAGCTAAAAATAGAATGTTGTTTCAAGACTGAAGGTGCACTAAGTTTGAAGGATCCAAAGAGATGACAAGACAAGTGGGTTTTAAACAAAATACAAAATCTCTGAAAGCTGAATAAAATTTACAAGAAAAAGAAAATTTATTGGGATGTCACAACTTCAATATTGAAGCTTAGCCATGCAGGGCAGCAACTTGTTTAGCTTTGGCGCAAAAGTGCTAAGTCGCTAGTTTGTGTATGCACAGGTGATTTGTTACTAAACACTTTATAAATACAATATCTGTGATTTATTACCAACCTTCGCCCGATTAGAATATCTGTAGCAGCCTTGGCAAGTGCCCAGACAATCAATAAGAGCATTCAATATCTGGGTAAAATATAGTAGATGTTGTTACTTTAGTAGCTCAGGTATAAAATTTGTTGAAAAAAATTTGCAGGAATGTTGGAAAAGCTTGAAAAATCTGTTTCCGTGCCCACGTTAATGGCAGCGCTTTTCAAACTATGCAATGTAGCAAACCGGTATTTTTTTTGTCCAAATGTGTTATGGGTCGGTGTCATGGTCAGTTGCGACGAAATGTCGACAAAATTTATCGATTTCCATGATTAAGAGTCGCGACTCTTATTTTAAATTGCCACTGTAGCGCATTACGTTCATTTGACGTTCACGATTTGACCCCAAATTACCAAACTTGATTTAACACAGCTCTACTAATCCTATTTAATCTTTGCGTTTCAATGGTAAAGTGCCTAATTTATGGTATATAAAAATTAGCGCTAGAAAATATTTTGAAAAACTAAGGGGTTTTAGACTTCGAAAAGGTTAAGAAATACTGTGATCAGCAAAGGATTGACTATGAAGAATGAGGGCAACATAATGTGAAATCAATGTTTATCAAATACAATAATGACCAAGATGATGAGTAGAAGACAAGGATCCCCAGCAAATGGCCAATAGACCATATAATAAGATTTTTTTTTAAATTGCCGCTAACTAATAAGAAACTTAATAGAAAAAGTATAAAACTTGTAATTGAAACCTTCAATTAGTCTGCAAACTCATTAAACCTGACAAATTACTTTATTAATGCATTAAAAAAATGGAAAAAAATAATCATTTCATCTTATTCATCTTATGGAAAAAGTTGTTTTTTAAAAAAATAGCTGCTGGTTTTATTTTATTTTATTTTAAATCACTTGCTCAATCTGCACTGTACTGGGTCAAAGACGTGGTAGAGATTGACTTTTATTACATTCAGCCTCAGTTTGACCTTTTCCTGTCAGTTTCACTGAAGACACCACTAAAAGTGAGTGATAGCATTACCCACTACAAGATAATTGGTAATTACCATTTGGAGTTGACTTGGAATGCACAAAGATTAAAAAAACTTATTGATTTATTTGATTGTGAATTCAATTTAGAGTTGTCTTAAACTATTTCCTCATTGAATTATAACCGACTTGTCTGCTGATGAATGCAATAAATTACTAAAGCTATAAAACTTGAAAAACTCATTAATTGCTTCCAACATTCACATTGTTGGGAAATTGCATTTCAGTGTGTCTAAAAAATGCAGAACTTAAAAGTGGACACTGGAACAGTATCCTAGTGACAATTTCAGTTTCCAGAAAGATCATGTCCCAATAACTTAATTTCAGCATATCATAAAGCTCCAAATAAACGCCCGGGCACTTAATCTTTATTACGATAAATCCTCTGGATGCACAACACTACGGGCAAATTGGAGATCCATTGTCTAATAGATACCCGCGCATTAACATTGATATTTATGTTGTGTTTGCACTAAAACCAATTTTGAGAAACCTGTAAAAATTGCTGCCATCTCTAAATTATTCCAATAACCCCTTAAATTAATAATATTTATTAGTTTACAAGTAGATGATAATATTCGCAAATAATTTTTGAGTATTTTTTCCTTTACACTTTAAGTGCAGGAAAATATTCCAAAAAATGTGCAAATGTTATCAATTAAACCAATAAATATTATTAATTTACAAAATTATTGGAATAATTTCAATTTAAATAACCAAAGAACTGTGAAGATGAATGTAAGTAAGTCTCCGTTATAACGCCCCACATTATAATAGAGCTTTACAGTAAGTATATTTCTTCCAGAGCATGTTGTAGTGTTGTACGGAGATTACTTGATGTCATTCCAGCTTAATTCTCAAATTATAAAGCTGGAAATTTGTATTTTAGACCCCAAAAACCTGAAAAAAAAAGTTAATTCGAGTAAAAAAATTGCATATCTGTAAAAAGTGAGAAAAAACATAACCGCTTCGGCAGCCTCAAATTCATTTACTGATACCAGTCTAAATTTTTTTTCTCTTCTCACTTTGAATGACAACTCCATCAGTTTTATGAGAAAATAAGCCACAGAACAATATTAATCTCAATGATTTTGTGTCAGCAACTGAAGAAAAGCTGATCATTGCCCAGAGCAGCAAAATTGAAAGAACTTTTTTTTCTTACTCAAAAACTTCTCATTCTTTTTTCTCAATCCAATTGAAATAAAAAAAATCCTGAACATACATACCCAAAAAAAAAAAAAAAAAAAAAAAATTCTTCTTTCAATACTTTTTTCTTACACTTTCAGTCTTCCACCAACTTTTCAAAATTATTCTTTCGAAAAAGATGTGATATGAACTACAGCAATCCAATAACCAACTGGGAAAAAAAATGAAGAACAAACTCAATTGCAGCTTAAAAACTGCGGTGATGTTTCAAATTCAATTTTCACACCACATCACTTTGCTTGAGCTGCAGCCCAACTATGTGTGAAACAGTTATCAACTTCATTTCATTAGCATGCACCACTGAGACATGAGACTTGCATCTAATCCTGTCACAATTTCCCCTTTATTTATCTCTCTCGCTATCAGTAACTAACACCATTCTACTTCTACACTACAAACTGCAGCAAATTAATCGCGTCATTTACTCTCCTAGATTGAATTCCTTCACTACACGGTTTGCGGCAGGTACTTTTCAGTTATAAAAATCCCCGTTATGCCTATAATTACGGTGGAAAACTCATAAGTCTAACGGAATTTACAACATATCAAAAAATAGCTTAGCCAATCTAGATTTATTTAGTGCAAAAATTGTTTGTTTTAGGTAAAAACGAGCAGAAATTGTTCGTTTTAGATCAAAATCTGAAAAGAAAAATTATTTCTTGACAATTTTGAAAACTTTCAACAGTTTTTGTAATTTTTCAGAAGTTACATAAAAAGTGTGTAATACAACACCATATCGTTATCTTCGAAGAAAAACAGTAAAGCTTCCGATTTTTAGGGGCATCGTAGAGTCACACGCAGAGACGATTTATAAACGATCGTAATTCACATTCATTCATCTTTAATTTCATTCAATAGGTACATTCAATTCATGAAGAGAAGGTCACTTTCCTTCCTTGTCTTTCTTTTAGAATGTGGAGATGACGCTTTTTACGTCGTAATTAAAGAAAATCAGCTTTGAAAAGCGACTCTTTTCATGAATTGAATGCACCTAATGTAATTTACATATTGTAGTATAAATCCTCTAAAGATTTATTATTATTCCAACACCTCAAGCTTCTGATTTCTAGGAGACTAAAGCTTCCAATTTAAGCCTCAAAATCCTAAAAATAAAAACCCTACAACTCAAATCCTAAAAATAAAAATCCTACAACTATAAAAATCCTAACCTAAAACCTGCTACTGGGGTTGCACCAGGGGCCCAATCGAGAATAAAGCAAACTGTGTTTTCTTGAACTCAACTTGCAAACAGGCCCATTGACTTATTGCCATACCATTGCCTGAAACAAAATTGTAGAATTAGGGCCCCTGCAGAAGCGGATTTATAGATTCTGGCAGCAGGGGCCTCCAAATTCTTTTTTTTTTAAATAAGGTCCCCGAAAAGTTGCAGAAAGGGCCTCTAGCCCCTCGACTCTTAAATCTACCTTTGGACCCCAAAGTCACACCACACTTTGTGGTCTCAAGTTAATTGACGGTCATGAGCTGGTCGTAAACACAAGTGATTAAAGTAATTTTTCAAATAGGTAAATTTACAATAAATGGACCAATTATTCTATAAATGGCGGGCTGAAGTATTCTTCGTATCCACTTACCTTGTTTTCATTTAATTTTGTCCAAAATTTGTTCACTCTGTTATTGTTCTTCAATTCAGTCACAAGTCTACAAAGTAACGATTTATTAACGTAACGTATTCAATTATATAAATTATTTCCGCTACAAATTACTACAATAAATGTTACTTACCCTAATTGATGCCGAGGACAGTGAGCCAAATTGTTGACACGACATCCGCCATTTTGTACACATCCGGGAACTCCAGTGCTGATCGGTACATTTAGAAAATAAAGCGAATACAATTTATTTTGCCAGATTCTTTTCGAGAAACATAAAAACGAAAACTTTTAAGTTGTTACTTAGACAGTTAACGAAATAATTTTTACTGAAAATGTGATAAGTGATATTTATACGTACGTTTATCGCAAATATGGCCTTGGTATCGCGCGCTCTAGTGATAATTTATGAATTAATCTGTTCATACACATTTCTCATTTTCGCACAAATTAGTGTGAATTCTTCCCTAAAACAACAATAAGAAAATGAAAAATATTTTAATTTCAATTAATTTCAACTATTTAATCGTTTGTCCAATAAAAAAAAATGGATTAAACATTTGAAGTTTTAATCAGCTGCTGCTTATTGTGCAATGCAATTTTTCCTTCTTGATGGTTTCCCTTTATACACAAAAAGTTTCTCTTTTTATCAAACAATTTTTCTTGCAAATTTCAGATAGATATCATCTGTGGGGAAAGCAGAAGAAGAAAAAAAAAACCTGTGAAAACAAACTGAAACTCACACTCATGTTTTATGGAGGAATGAAAAGTATCTTCCATCTATTTGTCTGTCTACAGTACAATGCAAGAAAACATAAAAGGGTTGAAAAGAAAAGGAGCCGGAAAGAAAAACAGTAACTTTTCATTTTTCTTTCTCTTTCTCTTTCATCAGTATAAAAATGTTGGAAATCTAAACTCACAAATGTGGCATCATAAACAACATATGCTACACCATTTTTCTCTGTAATTAATACACTAAATCAGAGGCTGTTCAACTTCTGCAAAGCCGAACACCAAAGAATTTTCAAGTTGAGCTGCCAAGGGCTGGCTGGGTAAATACTTTGGCATATAATGGTGCTTGGGAACCCCTGGCCACTGACACCAAATAAGCATCATATTCACAAAATTTTTATTTTAATTTGGTAAACTGATCAACTGAAATGAGGCCTTAAAAATGGATATTTGGTCTGGGCCGGATTAAGCGGCTTTGGGGCCCTAGATAAGTTACGCCATCTTTAAACATTCAACCTAGTCTTAGAGTGAAGATAAATAACATAACTGTAGCATTTAAGTGCTGCTTATATTTTTTGTATTTTGGTTGCTCATTTTATCAATCTTTACCGGGTACATCAGGTAAGCGGGTTTTAGAAATTTTTTTTTTTTTTGTTTATGCTATAATCTGCCCTTGGGACCATAACAAAGCCCTTGAACTTGAGATTTAAATATTTATTGAACTTTCTGGAGTATTTTTTTGTACTTTTACTTGCTACAGTAAATCAGACTTCGATATACTTTTTTCGGATTTATTTTAACATATCCACAAGATTAATTTTTTTTTTTTAAGCTTGGACTTTGGGAAATGAATTGAAAGTAAAACATTGTTTATTACTTGATAGAAAAACCATAATACCTATATTGTGGAACAAAATGTTTTTTTTTTTTAAGTTTTCAAACTTCTACATTAATGGATTGTATGACTTGCAGAAAAGTTTTAAGTATAAATCTTCCTTGCAGTGATATGAAAAACGATATGAAACAAAAGAGTAGATTATTTCTATAAAAAAAAATAATAATAGCAGCAATAAAAAAATAAAAACAACATTTTTTGATAAAATTATAAATTGCCATTTTGATAGGAAATACAAATGCAGGTTACATGAGTTGATACAAGTAATAGCTGAAATTGAAAACTCAACGTTTTTTTTAAAAAATGATACATTATTGAACATGGTTTTCATATTGATGATTACCTTTTTCTATTTGAGAAAAAAAACATGTTTTCTTTCTTTCAAACATAGCAACATCATTAAAGTTCCATTAAAAAACATCATTGTTTAAAAAATTCAATGATAAGTCAAACTGAGCATATCCAAAATTATAAATTTATTTTAGTTACATAATAATTTGTCCAAATGTACAGCAACTCAGATTTCAACCGGCATTCCTATTGCATGATTGGAAAAAAATTGTATGATTAAAACCTAAGCATGAACTTATGGTAATTCTTGAGATCTCTTAATGCTGTGTTTACTTGTGAGTAATTATCAATTCTGTTTAGTTGTTTACAAACACTTTGTCTTTGAGAATACTTAACATTTTTAATCATGATTACCATATCACAGATTTAATTCCAAAGTTCACTAGTACAGCACACACAAAATCAAATAACACAATCAAATCAAAACTCCCATTGCCCTCATTTGCACTCATCATCATAATAAGATGACAGAGTAATCAAGAGTGGACATGCGCACACCACCCACTTGGTTCAACAGCAAATTCCAATTATATTTCAATGTATTTGAAATGCATTAAGTTACACAAATTACAACTACATTCATTACGTTAAGTATTCACACGAGCCGTCGAAGTAGAAAGTTCTTGTACATTGTTGAAACGGCTCACCACACTGATCACCTGGTCGCATTAGAACACAGAAGTTAATCAGCAGCTGATCAATACTTGGATAGGTGACCTGCTGGGAATTCCACTTATTTCTCATCCTTGTTTGATTGAGATAATGTTTCTATGGCAAGAAGATTTGCCACCGGCCTCCAACTGAGTATTCTGTGGTCTTCCTAGTTCTTGGTGTAGAAAGTTGTCTCAAAGATCTTTAAATCACTAGACAAGCACTCTAGTTATGAGGTTGAGACCATGAAGTGTCACCCTAATTATTTGTGCTTATCCACTGTCCACTGGAGCAGTAAAAAGAAGGATAAAGGAAAAAAAACTTCTGTCAGAATAAATAAACAGAAATCTGTCTATTATAAAGCAAGTACATACAGCAAACAATGAAATCAATAAAATTCAAGATGTCTTGATAAAAAATAAGAAATGAATTTTATTGTGTGAATTAGACTAGTGGCACAGTGCTCAGGGATTTATTTTCACAACCTTCTCAGTCCCCAGATGTTATCTGCTATTTTTATTCTGAATATCCCTCCATTGTGATTGGCTGTTTTCTAAATTCTTGCGTGAACTGATGTGAACATACTAGCATTACTTCCTGCATTTTCTGCATCATCTTCTTTACTTTTACTGTTACTGCTAGTGTGAACACAAGTGTGAAACTTAAATCAAATCTATGACCTGTCTCTGAAGCAAGACACACAACTAACAAATCAAATAGCCAAAAGATAAAACAAATAAAAAACAAAATGTTACAAATGAGATCAAATTTATAGCATTGCAAACTAAAAAAAAAAAAAAACATTAATGCAAAGCACCAATGTTCTGTAATTCAAAAACAATAATTTTTTTTTTTAATGGTTCAGTTGGCTGAAAAAATTCCAAAAAAAGAAGTGAAGTTGGAAGTTGGAAAAAGAAAGCAAAAGGATTTCCAGAGGGGAATAAAATAAGTGCTATACATTTTAATTTCACGGTTTGGTAAGCTTCAAGATCTACACTGCTTCTTCTTTCACTTTGCTGATGCTTCTCCATAAATATTTTTTCCAGATAAATCCATCACATATAAAGTGAATTCAAACCAAACTGGTCTAATCCTCTTTCAAATGTAGCATTACAAGTTAAATTTAAAAAAGTGTGTTGATTTAGAGAAGTCCAAAAATAGCAGAAATTTGAAATTCTAACTTGACAGCACTGCATGGTCCTCCAGAGATTTTTCCAATCTGCAATAACTTAATCTGACATCTCCAGGACATGTCACATCCTGACTCGTAATTGCTCATTTGAGCCCAATTCATAGAAATGTTTTCATAGAAAATGGCTTTAACAGGTAAAAATCGTAGTCCAGTAAACACTAATCATAGCTAAGTTGGTTTCTCACTTGCAAAACTAAATTCTTTCTATTATGAAATCACTTGAAATATGTGACAGAAGGGGGCGCTTAGCCACAGTATCAGATGCATTGCTTCAAGTGCTAGTCAATTAATCTAATCAATATGAAGTGTATTGTACACACACACGGTATACAGTACATATATATATGCGTATATTGACATGCGTCATAGTCGCACTGGTGGCGACAGAAGAGGAGTTGGGTTGAGAATGGTTATGCTCACGCAACCCTGCAACTTACCTTCTGCCAGGCAAGGTAATGGTCACAGGTGTGTCCTCAGAAGGGTGGAGAAGGAAGTAAAGGAGCGTTATAGTAGGCGCGATATGAATAAACGCAAATTAAAGAAATTCTGCGTTTATTCATAATTAAATATGAATAAACGCGAAATTTGCGTTTATTCATATCCTACTTTGTAAAACGTAAGAAATTAGTTAATTTAAAGAAATTTCGCGTTTATTTATAATTAGATATGAATAAACGCAAAATTCGCGTTTATTCATAATCGAATATGAATAAACGCAAAAACTAAAAAAAATAAAAAAAATAAAAAAAATAAAAAAAATAAAAAAAATAGAAAAAATAAAAAAAATAAAAATAAAAATAAAGCGAAAAAGTTTACACAAACTAAAAGTGCATTTTGGTTCACATGTAGACACGAAAACGAAAATGACTGCAAAAACAAACGCGAAAAACGCCTGCAAAAAGGAACGCAAAAACGAAAACGAGTGTCAAAACGAATGCGTAAACGACTGCAAAAACAGTATGAATAAACCCGAATAAAATTAATTTCGCGTTTATTCATACTGAATGCACCAAAATAATAAATTTCGCGTTTGTTCATCTTTTAAGATTACGGTGAGATGAATATACGCGAATTACAATTTGCGTTTATTCATTTCGCGCGTAGTATGTAACACCGAGGTAAACTATCCTAACTGACTATAACCATGGTCTTAGAAGCTAAGGGTACAGGCCAAAGGTAGAACACAAAAGAGCACAACTGGTTTGGTTGAATCGAGTGCTTTAATGCAAAGTACAATGAGAAGAAATAAACACAGAAACTCTTAATAATAAAACATGCAGCATGAGCCAAACAATACCGCATGCTATAAAGCTTAACTAAATAGGCTTAGCATGGGAACACAAGAGAAATAGAAATACACAGAATAAATACGCTAAACATTATAAAACTATAAAATACAACAAACAAAATATTTTAACTACTCTCAACAGCGGGCGAGTGTTCTTTAAACTGCTCATTTTATACATTTTAGTTAAAACGATTAGAAAAGTTCTGTGACTGATCAAAAAGGAGAAAATAAGTGCCGCAACCAAATGGCACTCATTGCTGGACAAATTGACAAATTAAATCAGCAGGGATCGGTGCAGGATGTAGCAAAACAGTACAATTTTGCAGCCTTAATATGCAGCTTTCAATATGCCAAATTTTAACCAAATAGCTCGGTCACTGCTCGGTTACTGTCAAGAAAAGCCCTTGTTTTAAATGAGTGTACGTGCTTGTTGGTCATGTTTGCTCAATTAGTAAGCTTATCTGCTTATAACAGAATGGGAAACTTATTTTATCCTTTCAGAAAAGTCATCTGATGTAGTCTCACGTGGATACATTACACTGGTGATTGATTAGAGTAGTTGCTTGAAGTTGTCACCAGGTGTCACTGCAGACCAGAGTAGACTAAAGATAACATATTGACCAGAATGACCACATCAACCACTACAAAATATATTTACCTCGTAATTAGAACCAAAAATATTAATTATTGCCACAATCCATGATTATGTTGCTACGTTTGAATTGTTTGTCAACAGTTGGTTAGCATTGTTTTTACTGTCTGGCGCACTTGCAGTAAAATCAAGTAATGTAAACAAATTTACACCTTTTGAGAAAAGGTATAAGGAAACCATTGATGCCTATGTTATGGGCTGAGTAATCACAGCACGGATTTCAATAGGACACTTGGGAAATGGATTTTTCCTTTCCCATCCACATCCCTCATAAAACGATTGGAAGTGCGTACATTTTATTGCAAAATCCGCACCATTCCTTCCACACACGTGATCGTTGAACCGAAAATCCCATACAAACATAAGGGCAAATTGATTTATTCCCATGCATCCACAAATGGTATTGGGTCTAATAGTGCACTCAAAAAAAACCAAATATCTCTTTTTAGGCACAGTGTTCAATTTGGTCACCGTTAGGCTAATTCATCGAACACGTAGCCATACTACGTGCGATATGCATAAGCACAATGTTGTCACTAAAGACTTTTCGATCTGGAGTAGATTATTGCACATCAGTAGAGAATTTTATTTGAAACAACACATACGCAACATTTAAATAGACAAAAATGTTTGTTGGGTTACTAGACAGGGAATTTCATTCATAAGCATGATTTAGATATCACGCGTATTATGGACTACGAAAATGTTGTTTAGTCTAAATTACTTAATAAACGCGACTACTAAATCTTCCTTATAGATCTTCTCGTTAAAAGTCGCTATTAGGTACGTATGCTGCTAAGAATTTCGCTTCTCAGTGCAGTTTCGTGTGGCTGCGTTTTGTCGTTGACCCGGGAAATCAGTCGGAGCGTGAAGAGCACATTTTGCGAATAAACACTGCACAACTGCACTAGTTATGAGAATGCATGTTTGAGCTTCAAATGTCCACACTCAACTTCAAAACATTTGCATGTCAACTAGTGGACAAACAAAATTGTGTTTTATAGTTTCCATGAATTGTACTAATCTAGCAAATGGACAAACTGAGTAGCCAAGTGTGTTGGTTAATGATTAAATAAATTCTGACAGTCAGAGTGGCACAACTCTTATATACAACAGTCGTCCAAGGGCAAATAATAAGAAGATAAAAATCTTAGAAAAGATCAATGTTTGTGTTTGCGACTATTTTGCTTGAATTTTATATTCTCATAAGATATGAGGAGAAATTGGAATAATCAATCAAACAGATTTACATTGCAGATTCAAATTTAAGTGAAAAACCTTGTTTGCCCTTCAAGCTAATGGAGATATATTGATATTCTTTAAAATTTATGGATAGAAAAACTATATGATAATCTAAAAATTGTCTAATGTTTGCATCACCTTTAAGCAATAGAATTTTTCATTAAAAATAAGATTTCATTTCACAATGTGTAAATTTAAAAATAAAAATAAAAAATACAAGATGAAAGAAATAAAAACTATAAATTAAAAAAAGTTTACTAATTAAAATTGCAATTAAAACTGTCACTGTAAAATGAGATACTACTTTTTTTGTTGTCAATCCCACGCCCAACACACAACTGCTAACTCTGCAATCATAAAAGTGCTATAACTAAATATTAAATTACCAGTACCAAACACTAAATTTTGCATCCACAGTCAGTTTTTCTTTTCAGTATTCAATAAAGTTTGAATTATTGTAGAAATTTTCATTTTTAAGCTCACCTATCATCAAAATTTACTTATAATTTTTAATTTAGTCATAAAAATCCATAAAGTGACTATCGTGTTTGAGAATCACAATAATTTTCTGTCTTGTATGATCAAATGAGCAGAAATGATTATACTACGATATTCATATGAATAAACTGCCTAACAAAAGATCGCACAATAATCTCAAAATAAACAGCTTTTTTAGTATGGTCTGTATACTGTCGCGCTCAGTTTTCCGTTTCCCCAATGTTCTGCATCCTACGCAGCGATCGACAGATTCGTCGTGTTGTCCGGTTTAATCGACGATAAATTTCCCTCGCCGCACTCGTTGCGTCGCAACTTTCTCCGCTTATACAGCTCGTGTGAAACCAAAACACTTTCCTTTGGTCAAATTGGTCCCTTGACTTTAGAATGATTTATTAATCAGTAGAAAAGCTGTTTAAAAAAATAAAGCACACAAAGTGTTTGTACAGTAACTTAATTTAATTTGCATGCGGTGCAATATGAAACATGACACCTATATAGATGAATAAAAGATATTTCTTAGGTAAAACCTGGAAAAAGCTATCAAATTTAAATTTTTTAAAAAACATCACAAATAATAGTTGTCGCTCTGCAAACAAACAAACAAACAAACAAACAGTCGCTTGGATTTAGTTTTAATTAACGTCTTCTTTGTTCTGCTGGTGAGAAAGAAACAACTCAACTGACACTAATTAGAGATGATTACTTTTGCAGCAAACTGGGTTGTTCCGCTCATTTTCCTTGCACTGCATGCAATTATTTTAAAAGTAAACTCAAAAATCATTTACCCAGAATCTAATCCTTTGCTTTGCACTTCACATACTGGTTTGAAGATAAAAAAAGACATATTATTGCAATATTTACTGGCAGATAGCACACAAAAACGTTATTACTTTCTTTTGTTGATTCCAGGTTGTAATTTTAGACAAATCTGGCAAATATTGTCAATCCAAAACAAATCTGAATGACATTAATTACATAGGATTAAGTACCAAGAAAATTAATTATTTTCTAATTAAAATATAAGAGAGAAAAAAAAGATTAAACCCTCTTAGGCAGATAATTAATTTTTTTATTTTGACCAGAATGGAATCAAACGTTGACTAATAACTTGCAACAATAAGTTTTGATTTATGGTTTATGAAATTCTCAAAAATAAAATAATTAAAAAACAAAATTTTAAAAAATAAAATTATTTTTTAAAAAAAATGGAAAAAATTAAATTGGTCACAAATCTGCATTTTACACAGAAATTAATTTAATTTTAAAATAAAAATTTTAAATATCTATTTAAAATAAAACTCAAAAAAATTGTCTTTCACTCCTGAACAAAAAAAATGCAAAAATGTAAAAAAAAAAGTGATTAATTCTCTGCCATATACCAATATGTGATTGTCAAATGTCAACACGGTTCTCCTAATTTAACGAGCAGATTATTCAAAATTTGAAGGATCACATCAATGGGTGACTGCTCACGCTTAATTAACTCATTTTTACAACCCACTTCACCATAAAACAGAAGCTCTTTAATCAAACCAGGGCACTGGTTTTGTTTGCCAAAAGAAATCTGTCAAGCATTCTCAATTTTGTCATGCGTTGTTTCAACACTCACTTTTTCTTGTTGTGTGAAGAAATTGAAATTTGTCAATATACTTCAACACACTGCACACCTGTTACACTTTATGCAAATTTTCAGCAGTTTTAGGGTGTAAAAAATGTATAAAAGCAATTTTAAAGATCTGTAGCAGTTTATTTGGCGTTTAATCTTAAATATCTTGTTGACAAGAGAAGTGGCTTTCAATATGTGGCAATGATTGCATTCCATGAATACCATTGGAAATGGAGATTGGTTTGAGGGAGCAGATGTAAAAGCATGTGGAACAGCTGCAGCTATAGCAATTGCATTTTTCCCACTTCCATTTGTCTTTCACTTTGTGAACTATGTGATTTGATTTTGGTCGTTCCGCTTGTTCCTTTCCTGCATCTCCACCGGCAAATTGTGTTGTAGCGAACTGACTTAAAGGCAGTTACTATACTGTCAGTGAAAAATGCAGCTGTGGGTGTATTGTCTTGGCTGGAAGCCTAAAACTTATCAGGATTTCAACCAACAAAACTCAGCTGTTTTTTATTACGCATGTTTCTATAATTATTGATTTCCTATATTTTCGTTTACAATTTTATCTCAAAAGCTATAAATGGAGAAAAAAATTGTAGGTTAAGAAGAAGAAAAAAATGTCGATATTGAACATCCTCCTTCAGCTCATTAATTTAAATCTTTTTGTTTATAAAAGTTCTTCGTAATACTAAACGGAAACTAACCTCTGAATGGAATTGTGGTTTTAATCATATGCTTCCACATATGGTTCAAAACTGAAGCAATGCATTGTGGGATGTATAGCATTTTATAGAAATGCATTATGTAATATATTTTTGCATTTTATATTGCTATTGGTTTTAAAATAATAATACAAAGTGACCCAGAGAAACCTGATGATTTTGTAAATGTAATTACACCGTATTTGGGCCCCAAACAAACTTTTTTTTAGTTATAAAATTTTTTTTGGTAAAAAAAATGGGCGGCGTTGCATAAGCTTGCCCCCTGTCGGCTGGTTCCAGAGGGCGGCCTCGGACCCCAAACAACCTTTTTTAAAGTTGAAAATTTTTTTGCCACGGGTAAATGGCGCCGGCACATAGCTTGCATCCCGGCAGCAGACAAGCCAGAGGAAGGCATCTGAAAGATATCCTTTTCCAGAGAAAAAAATGGCATTCTAATCTCTGTTACGATGTAATTACATCTACAAAATCATCAGAACTCTCTGGGTCATTCTGTACATCTTTGTATCGAGCAAAAAGCCAGGCACACCACTTAAGGCACAGTGTGACTTTGGGACCCCAGAGGTGGAATTGTGGTCTGCAAAGCTTTTTCGGGGCCCTAATTAGAATATTATTTGTGAAAAATATATTTTTGGAATTTGGGGGCCTTTGTGGCTGCGAGAACCTATAAACCCGCTCTTGTAAGGGGCCTAATTCTACAACTTTGTTGTTGTTGAGGATTTTAAGATTTAATTTTTAGAAATTTGAGACCTAAATCCGCTCGTGCCGCTAGATATACCAAAAACCTACGATTGTACGATTGGTCTTGTGAGTTCTTTACCGGAAGTCGCATTTCAGCTAAATTACGCTTCTACAACATCGTCACACGTGAAAGTACTGTTTTCTCTTTAGATAACGAACGATGAAATGGTTATGTTGTGACCTGAGACTCTAGTTATATGTTCTGCACACCAGTGCAGTGGTTCCCAAACTGTGCACCGCGGCGCCTTGGAGCGCCGTGACTGGCCTACAGGGGCGCCGCCATCTAGTCACTAACTTCATGCGACTGGCCAACAGGATTTGTAAATAAATGGATGCAAGTGACATTTATTCATCAAATTTTGGATATTTAATTATTTTGCTCGGATATAGTATCAAGTTATTACGGATTACATGCTTCTGTTTTTCCTGTAATCGTAATCAATATTATTTCACTTTTCAGATTTTCATTGCGGAAATAAAGTCATTTTTTAATTTTGTTGTCTGCTCTCAGCATCAGTTAATTTGATATAAAAGCATATAGCTGAAATAAAGAAATAAACTTCACATTTAGTGTATTAATGAATCAATAAATCAATATATCTGCAGAACATAACAATCACATTTTTCGAGTTGTCCAATACTTGTCCAACTATAAAAATCCTCAGTTCCATTTAGCAAACAAATCGGCTTTACAACCTTAAATAAAATTGGCAAGCGATTTCCGTTTTCCTGGATCTGCCATTCTCGTTCCAATCAAACAATCAGTAGTGGGAAGCGTCGTAAAAGATCTCCCATTCGCTACACCACTGAACAAGTAACGATAAATCCTCAGGATACAACTCGGGCTCATTCAAGCGGAAGTCAGTTGCACTTTACACTTTATTAGCGCTGTTTTTGGACCCGTGACAAGACGGCGCATCTACGACGTGCTGCTGGTGCGAAACAACTTTTCCATTGTCCCGGCACGAGAAGATCCAAGTGGGCTTCACAAAGGTCAACCTTTCCATTCGCTTTCACCGCCTGATGGGAGATTGGACGTCTTGAATTACACTCAATGCCGGTTGATCAAAATGATTTTATCTTTCTTTTTTAATCTTAGAAAATTGAAGGTTAGAAGAGGAGAGTTAAAGTAGATCGATCAATTGTGGGATGAGTTTTTTAAGCAAATGAATTTGGTAGTATTTGTCTGCAAAGAGAATTTGGTTATTTCATTGTGGCTGCTGTGCTATTGTGTTGATATAAAGGAAATGATCAAGTGATCTTCTCAGTCAATCACAAGATACGCTAGAAAGTGAGTTTGTCTTAGCCAGAAGTTCATGGCAAAGAAATATTTGTCAAAATTGTTACAAAATTTGTCAAAATTGTTACAAAATTTGTCAAAATTGTTACAAAATTTGTCAAAATTGTTACAAAATTTGTCAAAATTG
>JAQFXT010000996.1:0-22268 GCA_034683725.1 Strigamia crassipes | reverse complement strand
CAAATCGTACGTTTTCGAGCGCGTCTAGTCGCACAAGGCTTCAAACAACAATTTGGTATAGACTATAATGAAGTTTTCAGTCCTGTGATTAACTTCACATTAGTGCGCCTATTTTTCGCCATACTCGTCATTTTGAGTGGTTGGTTGGACGTCCAGTTAGACGTTAAAGCAGCTTATTTATATGGATCTCTCGACATACCGATACACATGGGCATTCCAGAAGGAGCTGAACGCAAGAAGAAATCAAACGTATGGAAACTCAAGAAAGCGTTGTATGGATTGCACCAGTCCGGAAGGATATGGCACCATAAGTTGGATAAGGCGCTACAAGATTTAGGATTTCATAAAATTCAAGGTTTCATTTGCGTCTACACTTTTGGACTTGAGGCGCTATTAATAGTGTATGTTGACGACATGGTCCTCTTTACTGCATCAAAAGTCGTTCAAGAAAATCTAATCGAAGCGATTTCAAGCAAATTCACCATTGTCAACTTAGGTTGAGTTACCAAGCTTCTCGGTGTCGAGTTTGACCGAACGGATGGTGAAGTTAAGCTTCATCAAACAAAATACATTGAGAAACTCGTATCACAATATGGCATTGAAGAAAATAACTTGGTTAAAGTTCCTGTGACCGTGGGCACAACGTTGCATAAACCAGACGAAAGAAACAAGTATGAAGATTTTCCATACCGATCATTAATCGGATCTTTGATGTTGTGGATGTTCGACCATAAAAATATCCACAGACAATTATTTAACCCAGTGTGGTACTGAAAGTCTTTTGTTATTGTCATTATGGTTAGACATATATGAATAATTTATTAATGTAGCTATTGGACCAATTAGGACATTTGTTAGTTATATGCAATGTATTAGTTGTACAATTGGCCCAATAGATGGCAGTGTGTTGTAATTTGCCATGACATCACTTATGGGGTCAAGACTATTCTGATTTGGTCTGAGAGTTTTTTTGACTGGTGGCAAGATGGCTGCTCCTTTGTATGCTGTGTGGTGAAACAGTTTTTCCCCAGTTATTATATTATTTATTTCATTGCCCACAATGATGTACAATAATTTGTGTCATCCCTGTGTGGAATAAATAGCGTATTATTGTTCATTGCGGTGTTTTTATTGGATCACTTTTGTGCACAAGCTCGCAATTGCGCATCGTCACTCGTCAGTGTGCCTCGTCGCCATTTGCAATTAGGGAGCGGAACAGAGGAATTCCACTGCGCATTGTTTGGCAGGAAGACATGTTTATCCTTCACAGATGTTTCTAGCGCTACAAAGTCGTCCGAATATTTTATTTTCAACAATTTATCTTTCACAATTTAATATGTGCCACGATTAAAATCACATTCGTGCATTATTACAAGTTCTTCAATATGCACTAAATACAAAGGACTACTGTATCAACCTGTCATGCTGCAACAGTGATGAGATTAATGTTTTCACAGACGCAAGCTGGGCGACAGATTTGGAGTCCTGTCATAGTTTTGGAGGACATATTGTGTTTGTAGGTGAAGCTGTAATAGCTTGGGGATGTCAAAAGCAGAAAAGCGTTGCTGCCTCAATCATGGAAGCAGAGTTCGTCGCAACAGTCGATGCCATCCAGGACAGGACAGGCTATCCCACATCTTTGAAAAGGTTCCGTTTCTCAACTGTATTAACAGTCCTACCCTTCATTTGGATTTGCTGTCGTCGATCCAATTCTTAAAGAACGACGTAGAAAGGACTTGTTCAAAACACATTCGAGTCAAGTACGCAATCATCAGGGAATATTATGAGAATGAACTTTTCGGCTTAAACAAGATTCCAACCAAATGGAACTTAGCGGACATTTTCACCAAATGGATGAATGGCGTGCGACTCAGAGAACTGTGTGACGGTATCTACGTCAAGCGAAATGTTGACGGTGATGGGAAATAGAAGATTTATTTCTCATCTTTTCTCCTAGTAAATATAAGTGTTATTTATGGGGGCGATTGTTGATGTTTCTCATGTTTTCTCTATTGTATTGTAAATAACATTATGGTTACTGAAATTCCTTGTTTATTATAAGCACCTTTTATATGGAAATGTACTGTGTATTTTTATCACATTGTTAATTTTTACCTATAGATGGCGCTTATTTAAATTACTATATTTATGAATTTTTGTCACCAGATGGTGCTGCCTTATTGTATAAAGATGGCAGCTTCCATCCAGTTTGTACCATTTACTCAATCACTCTATCAATCACACAATCACTCACTCTCTATGTCATTAGGAATTGTACAAGTGCTGCAATTATCTGTATAGTATTTTGTTTGGATTTTATGAACATTATTGGACCATTTTGTTATGAGTTTTATTTTGTATATACAACATAATTTTGAGACTAGCACAAAGTTGTGCAGAATAGTTTTTCTCTCTATTTTCAACACGAGTCAAGGTCATGATATGGAATCCAACATGGCGGGGCCCATGAACAATGAGACAAAATAATGCTTTAGTTCTGCGCCATATATACATTTGCACTACAACATTTGAAGTGTGTTTTTCCTTCTGGACATTTATGCATAAAATATTTGTGCAAGGCAAGAGCAATATTTCTGGCAAATTTTATATTATTTTCCCTGGTGGCTTGGAATTTTTCCACCTCATTTTTGGGTCAATTTCCACAGATAGCTCTCTTAGTTCTGGAGCAGCAAACGTTCGAGCGATGCGCCGCATCAACTTTCTAAATTTGCGCACTCTGCTCCTGCACATTAAAACGTTTTGTTCTCGGCAACTAACCAACGGATTTTTAATTTTTACAATACCGAACAAAAGTTCTCTTTCCGCTCTTTAATCTGAATTTTAATTCAAATTAATAGCTCTTTTAGTTATCGAGCGGCAAACGTTTGAGCGATGCGCCGCATCAACTTTCCAAATTTGCGCACTCTGCTCTCGCACTTTGAAACGCTTTGTTCTCGGCAACTTACCATTGGATTTTCGATTTTTGGAATTGTTGATATATAATTTGCAAAATCTTTGTATAAGAGACAAATGTCTGTTTTAGTTGTAATTTGCCACAAGATGTGGCGCTCCTTGATGTATTTATTTATAGTTTGTTATTGCGCCACCTGGTGCCATTTTTATACAATAAAAAGTTCCAAAATGGCTGCTTACATGTACAGAAGCATGTCACTTTGTTCCTGCCACGAAAACTTTCTTCTAGAGTCTTCACCACACGCAATAACAAAGGTTATGGGTCTGCACGCACTCTAGAAGGTTTATAGAGCGTTTTTAAAAAGATTTTCGACCGTGAGGGACCAAATTGAGTTCCGAGTGAGGAAAATTTGCGAGTGAAGAAAATTCGCGAGTGAGGAACGAATTTGAGCGAAGAACATTCGTGAGCAAAGTGTTTTATATGCAGAAATACAATTCAAAGCAAAGGGAATTGGAGGATAATGTGGTTTGTCACGAATGTGTTTTGATTTTCTCTAAAAATTGTTTTGATTATGATATAATTTATTGTTGTTTTTGTTTTTATGAGTGACGCGCCCTAACCCGCGCTACATTAGCGCAAAAGTTAAGCGCTCTCCCCTATTGTCTGAAATTGACTGTCTTTTATAATTATTTAAATGATTCGTTGTAATTGGTCACCTAAGTCAGGTGACCGACACATATATAAAATATTGTCAAACGAATAAAAATCACTTGTTCACGAGATTTTTGATCCCTTGCATCGAAATTGTATGTTTCGTCATTCTATCACCTATTGCTGGATACTCCAAACATTGGACCCAGCAAGACGTTGAAATTAATGGGCAAAAACTGCTGACCAAAACCAGTCCACTGGCCGCTGTACTTTTATGAGTAACCACTCTAAAATTGAGTTTCTACGTGTACGTGAGAGAAGCGCACATTTTATTTAAATGACCTTGGCAATATTTTTTTCACCTTACGTGTGTAAACTTATCCCAAGAAAAACCTAACTTTTATTCAACCAACATACATATACAGAGTGAATTCTGTAAATAATATAAATTAGTTTTTACAAGAGTTCGAGCACTTCTGACTTCTGGAGAACCCACGTTCTGACGGAGGCCATTGGAGAAGCGCTCACTTACCTGCACCCCGGAGCGCAAATAAAACTGCGCATATCGAAAAAACAGTGAAAGGCTGCAACGTGATAAAACTTGGCAAACTTGACACGATTCACTCTCGTTAAAAAACGTATCGTACACTGAAAAACTCATTTCCTATCACATTTAGTTATTTTATTAATTTAACTCACCTTTTTTCAAAATGGCGACTGGCGGAGACTTCCCCGGAGCTAAGAAACAATTTTCAAGGGATGACTTCGAAAATTCTGATGAGTGGGAAGAAAAATTGAAACGTCGAGAGGAAGACGAATTTAGGCGCCGGCAAGAGGAATCGCGACAAACTGGACCAGGTTTTAGACCAACACCGCCACCGCGAGGTCCAACTCTGCGCAACCCATCATGGTATGAACAACCAAAGACTGAGACGCCACCGCGCCAACCTTCCCCCGAACCTCAATTCCATGAATCAAATCCGTTTCGGGTCACAGATGATGCCGAGCGCGGTTTCGCGTCTTCAACAGGGAGAAGGAGAACCGACATGGAATTTTACTCGTACTGAATTGGAAGACATGTTAACCCACACGATCGACAAGCGCTTCAATCGTTTTGTAGATCGGCTCAGGGAAGAGGTCGCTAGAGAGGAGGACCCAACACCTACTGCTCCACCCGCAGAGGGGATTCCGAAACCAGAACCTGGTCAAAGAAGGGGCTACTCCCGGACGCTGCCACCAGAGAATAAATTTTCTGGTTTTCCCACACCTTCATTTTTGTACTATTTAGGGCAGCGGACAGGAAAAGTCCTTCTACCCACACCACCAGGAGGAACTGGACCAACTCCAAAACCAACGCCACATCAAAAGCCACCGAGGGCCGATCACTATCAAGCATCCATGTCATCGGCGACCGAAATCAACAGTCAGGTGATGTTGTCGATTCTTGCTGATAAGATGAACAAACAGGGCGCAAAGGGGGACACAACTCAAAAGGTCATCTCGCTCCCATCTGATAGAGGTTCACCTGACGGAAAAGGGCGAAGACATCTTAAGGTGGAGAAAATCCCGATTTTCGACCCCGACAACGCCAAATATAACTCGGTGGACCATTTCCTAACCCAACTGTACGCACATTGCTACACCGTAAATATACCCGAAAAAGATTACCTGCGACTTTACACTGTGCAAGCGCTAAAAGGAGGGGCCCTGGATTGGTGGACGGCGCTCGACCCGAGACCGAGGTCTTGGGACAAATTTGAGAAACGGTTTAGAGAAGCATTTTCAATGAATTCGGCAGAAGCCAATGTCAAACTCGCAAGACGAAAACAACGACCAGGCGAGTTGACGTGCTCTTTTTTAAGCAAAATTGTTTACTATTTGAAAGTGGCCGGGATTAAAGACAAGCGCTATCAATGGGACAAAGCACAAAGCATGCTCCAAACAGCGGTTGTCTTGCTGATGAGGTCTTACAATGTCATTAGCATTCCCGAAGCGCTACGAATGTCAAACGAGGTCGACAACCGATTGCAGTTGGACGCACTCAGGAAGTATGAATACAAAATGAGCGGAATTCTAGACGAAGATGCGCCATTGCCCTCGGGTGCAAGAATGGAGACAAAGTTGGCAAAAACAGAAGAATCTAAAGAGGAGAAGGGTAACGTAACTTCAACCTTTCGTAAACTCCGTCTTTTTTTTCGATTTCAGAAAATTGTTTCTTCTTTGGAGCAAGCGCTTGGAACCAGCGTTGAGGAGGACCAGGACAATTTGGAGGGAGACGATTCCGGTGAGGAGGTTGATGAAGCAATGGCTAAAATGTGCTTAGTTACTTCTGCGGTCCGCAACGCCGTGCAACAAGCGGAATTGCCATTTATGGACCCTAAGAAGAAAAAGAAAATTATTCTAAAGATCGAGCCACCGAAAGACGTCCCTAAGGATCACAAATGTTCCGAATCGGTCATTACGTTTCACCCGACGCTTACCCCACCGTTCGATATCCATTGCCCGGATGGCGCAAGTTGGAGACGAACCAAGCGCAATCGTTGGTACCTAATAGACAACAATGCGTGGTTACGGGGTCGGTTTGTTTCATCGAAAATCGTTTCCTCGAAAAAATAAATTTTGAGAAAACAACATTTTTGGAAGAAAAAAATGTTGTTTTCTCGAAAATTCGGGAATTTAAGAAAACAACTTTTTAAAAAAAAAATTGTTGTTTCCTCGAATATTCTGGAATTTGAGAAAACGACTTTGAATGAAACAAATGTTTTGTTTTATAAATATATGCATGATCCAAGGAACGTTTGCTGAACGTTTGCAAAACGTTGATAAAACGTTTTTAAAACGTTTATAAAACGAATGCGACACGTTTATAAAACGTTTAGTGAACGTTTATTGGGATTTTTGATGAAACGACCTTAATTTTCGAGGAAACAACCTTTATTTTTGAGTTTTCGAGGAAACGACATTTATTTTTACTGAAAAGTCGTTTCCTCAAATTCGCGGAAAGACGAGTCGTTTCCTCAAATTCGAGGAAACGATTTTCGATGAAACGAACCGACCCGGTGGCGCCCCATCTGCCCCATCTGCTACAAACTTTGGGACCAAACTCCGGGAAACGCCAGCGGTCCGTAGGCGCAGGGGACAAACCCAGCGGACCAACCAAAGCAAATGCTGGTCCTCGAGAGAAGAGCCGGGATTCACAGGAAGGTTTTTCACCAAAAACCGCATCTGACGTCAATGCGGAGACAACGGATGTTTTATCTTCAAACAAACAAACTAAATCAGTGTCTACTAATACTCCAAGCGAGTCTAAAAGTGTGAATACTCCAAGTGAGTCTAAAAATAAATCAAAAATTAATAAAAGTCAAAAATTACCCGAAAAGGAAACTTCAACCAAACCAAAACCGCTGCCGCGAACCATCGTACCTGCGAAAACTACAGAAGTTCTAGCGCCTAAGGTATTGATCACACCGAAGGAGGTGAAATTCATGATGTTATCGCCTACCGAGTTAGCAGCGTGTCAAGAGACAATTATCGAGGTCACAACGAAGGAGCGCCAAGGAAAGGAAGCGCCGTGTGTCAAGATGGCATGGGCAAATATAGCATTTGTGGCACTACTCGATTCTGGTGCCCAAACTTGTGTAATGTCAGAGGCGCTCTACTTAAAATTAAAAGAGCATATGGGAGTCGAATTAATGCCGTTAAATGAATCCATACGTACCGCGGCAGATGAACTCATTCCAGTTTTAGGATCTGTGACTTTAGCAATTCGTGCGCCATTAGCAGTCGTAAAATTCGTCTGCCTAGTTATTCCGAAAACAGCGCAAGACTTGCTATTAGGACGAGACTTCTGTAAAGCGGTGGGATTGTGCACTGATCACAAAATGGGTCAGTGGTATTTAAAAGGATCGCAGGAGCGCCGCCTCTTTATGACGGTCGAACAAGCGCACAAATCGGGTCCGGTACTTTTATTTCCAATACAGGACCCTGAAGAACCGGTAAAGAAATTATTAGAATCTTCTGCATCTAGCATTAATTGTGTCCTTACCAAATATAGACAATTCCAAAATGAAATATTCGAATTCCCTAATGACGATCTTCAGCGACGAATTAAGCGAATCCAAGACCGGAGACGTAAAAATTGGTCTAATTTCTGGTCTCCAAGAAGGAGGGATCCGACGTGCTAAATTCCGATGCGAAGGATGTCCAGAGCGCTTACCTACAGTCAGTACCGACAATGGCAACGACAAGGAAAACGTCTCCAATTGGCGCGACCAATCGTCAAGCAGTTGAACTCGAAAAGGATTGAATTATTTTGTGATCATATTGTACACTCCGAAAATAAAAATTCAGAGTCATTGAACACTTATCTTGACCCAACCACTAATTATATACAAAACTTACCATCTACTGATCCTACTAATCTTGACTGGATTTATCATCAATTATGGAATCAGTTAACACCAGCTCAAATCAAGCTGTTGATCAAGACATTAGAACCGGTTGCCGATATTTTTCGTGAGGAAGTTGGACTCTGCAAATCTAGTGAATTTGAAGTTAATCTGAAACCGGATTTTTGACCGATTTACGTACCTGTCCGACCGGTAAATCCAGCGAAAAAGAAGGTAATTGACACGTACCTGGACCAGAAACTCAAACAGGGTATTATTCGGCGCTCGAAAAGTGACTGTGCTGTTGCGCCAGTTGTCGTTCCTAAAAAGACCGGTGACTGGAGAACCGCGATGGATTTTAGGCCAATATATGCGCAAACTATACCAGATGTATATCCCCTCTCGGATATTGACAACATATTTTCGTATTTGGGGAGAGCGAAATGGTTCTCAACAATCGACGGTCGCGAAGCCTTCCACCAAATAGGGGTACGCAAGGGTGATGAGCGCTTTCTCGTTTTTATTACCCACCGTGGATTGTTTGAATATGTACGAATGCCATTTGGGCCGATTAATGGACCGGCTACATTGCAACGCACCATGAATAAGACTTTAGGAAAATATCTTTACAAATTCGTCTTCGTGTACGTCAATGACGTGATTATTTTTAGTAAAACCTTCGAAGAACACGTTGAACATTTGCGTCTAGTTTTAGAGGCGATTTATGATGACGGTTTTACTATGAACGCAAACAAAACCGAATTGTGTAAAACGCAACTTGAAGTTTTAGGACATATTGTTGAAGCTGGAAAAATAACACCAAATCTTAACAAAGTTTCGGCCATACAGGATTATCCAGCGCCAACTAATCTGCGAGAATTACAACGATTTAAAGGCATGATAGGTTATTACCAAATGTTTATACCGAATTATTCTGCAACTTGTGAAGTTTTTCGTCCACTTCTAAAGAAAGACTGCGATTGGGTATGGACTGAAGCGCATAAAAACGCCTTTGAAGACCTGAAACGACAAATTGCATTACCAACTTTAATGCGAAGATTTCCAGATTGAACAAAACCATTTATATTACAAACCGATGCAAGCTATTCGGGTTTGGGAGCGGCACTTATGCAACTTGACGATTTAGGACAACGTTACCCTATTGCATTTGCTTCGCGAGCCTTGAATGGCGCAGAAAAAAATTATTCCGTCACGGAAATCGAGTGCCTTGCTGCCGTGTGGGCTGTAAAACGTTTCCGCGCTTATTTGGAAATGATGGATTTTTATTTAGAGAGCGACCATCTCTCTCTTAAATGGTTGTTTCAGCAACGAGAACCAAAAGGAAGATTAGCACGATGGGTGTTATCCCTCAGTGAGTAGCAATTTACTTTTTTGCATTGCTCCGGCAACAAAAATCGAGTTGCTGATGCGCTAAGTCAAGCGCCGGTTGACCCGTCGGAAGACATCGATTCGGATGATAGCCTTTTGGTGGATGAATCCTGCTATCTGGCTTACTTCGACGATATCAACGAATGGCCGAAACTAAAAGTAATCGAGTTAGCTGACAAACCGCCCATAAATGATATTTGTAAACTAATCCGACGAAACATTTTGGATGGGGTTCTCGCGCTGGAAAAAAGGAAGAAAAAATCCAAATTATCAAAAAAGCGTAAATGGCGTAGAATACGTTCATCATCACCCTCTACACCGTCAACATCCACACCAACAACCCCAATGCCACCTGCGGCGATGCCTCCCGTGGCGACTTCAAGCGGTACACCACCACAAACCGCGCCTTCGATTCCAACGGTGCCAACTTTACCACCTGTGGGGGCTAAGCGTCAGCGCAGTCCATCACCTACTCGAAGAGGAGGAGATCCTAAAAAAGAAAAAGTTGATAAATCACCTAAACAACCACAAAAACCGAAAAAATCAAAAAGGCCAAGAGGACGAGTGTTTGTGGTTCCAATACCAAAACCAAAACCAACCGATCCTACGGTGTCTTCAAAATTCCCAATTCAAACTCCTGATCCATTTCGCCCTTCGTCTTGCTCTCCTTCACCAATTCGACCATACTTGAGTACGTTGAAGCAAAAAATTGAAAAAAGTTTGAGACGAAGGACTAAATCGCCTGAAATTGGGTCCTGCAACATCACCTTCGCCGGCGCCATTACCACCAACCTCGCCGACGGGAATTCCGGATGTAACCCCACCTTCAGCACCACTGGTACCAATCAGTCCAAGACCGGGAACATCTGGACAAGTCGCTGAAAAACGGCCAAGACGTTCGTCACTATCGTCAACTTCTTCATCGTCAGCTGACGATTTTGGGCCGAGTCTAACCCCATTTCAACCACCTCGACGTCATCCACAACCAAAACGTCGGGAATTGATACGAACTTCGGCTCGACGTCAAATTCCGTTAACTGATCCCGAGGCTGATGACGAACTCGACGAATGGGCTGAACGGGAGCACGATCCTCCGGTAGAGCATCAACCATTTGACGTGCTGCCGGATGTGAATGAAATAATACGGAATCAAGGATTAGACAAATGGGCAGGACCAATTATTGATTATTTGACTAATGAGTACTTACCCGATGATCCGGATTTAGCAAAACAAATCAAAATTGACGTTCAAAATTTTGGCATGTATCGGGGAATGCTTTGTCAATTTCCACCTGTCGACATAAATAAAATCAGAAGAAAGAGACAAATATATCTACCTTTGGACTTACGTGAGCGCTATTTTCGCGCACTGCATTACCCACCTATAGGAGGACATTTAGGGATCGAAAAAACGTTACATCACGCGTCTACTGGCCAGGGATGCGTGAAGATGTATGTGCAAACTTGGATACAGGTTTGCGGACCGTGTCAACGGTCAAAACCCATAAATCGCCTCCCTTATGTTAATGGCTAAACCACGACATCTGTTTAGCGTTATATACATTGACTATTATGGTAAAAAACCGAAATCGACGCAAGGACATTGCTACGCTTTTGTGATGGTCGATACTGCAAGTCGGTGGTTAGATGTTCGCCTAACACAAAATTCGGACATCCCTACAACGATGAAACAAATAATTAAATTCTGTCAACATTGGGGATTTCCAAAAACAATAATAAGTGATAACGCTTGGGCCTTTCGTTCAGCTGAATTCCAGGCCCAATGTCAACAATTAGGCGCCGTAAATCGGTACACGGCGGTTTACCATCCGCAAGGCAATCTGGCGGAGCGCCTAAACCAATCGCTAAAAAACTGCATTTTGGCTTATATCGAAGACCACACGAAATGGGACCAACACATAGGATACTTTGTGTTGGCAATTAACTCAGCTTATCAAGCATCTCTTAAATATTCCCCATTTCAACTTGTAACTGGCCAAGAAGCGCGTTTTCCCGGCGATCTCGACAGTGACACCGATGATGGAGAGCCGCTACCACCCTTCGCGGCAGAAGATTTACACGAATTTATGCGACATCTTTGGAACTCTGCGAAAAAAAATTTACAGTAAGCGCAAATTAGACACAAGCGCTGGTATGACCAAAAAAGAAGTGAACGTGATTTCAAACCATGGGATTGGGTCACGTTACGGAACCGTCAGCTTTCCTCGGCCGATAAACAATTTGCTCAAGGACTGAGACAACAAACGACGGGAGTGTATATAATACACAAATTAATTGGACCCAACACCGTGGTTCTGATGGATGAAAATGGTCAAAAAACGCAACCGTACAACGTCGTCAATCTTTGTCATTGGAAGTTTGCAGAAACTGAAAATATGGATCAAAGTGACGTCGAGTTAATTTCAAAACACGTCAAAAAGTTTATTGAAGACACAAGTGCAATTTTCATTGCATTTACCGAATCGACTAACGGGGCGAACACCAACGAGTTGCAAAGTGACGAGTTATAATCTCCGCGGATTCATCTCGAACATCCAAGTTTCTAAGAAACGGAATGATGAGGAAAATGTTTAAAAATGCAACAACCACCACTTATCTGTTAGACTTTTGTGTGAATGTGTTATCTTTTGTCTGTTTGTGTTGGTGAAGTTGCGTGTTTGTCTCTGTCGTAAAAAGAAACTGTTAAGGTCTGTCTGTAGACCGAATTGTGAATTATGTTTTGTAAAACTCACTCACGGGGGCGCTAACGTCCGAACACCTGATTTCTTTCTCGATCTCTTTTTTACACTTCACTTTTTCAAAGTACGTGTAAGAGTAAATAAGCGTTTTCCTTTCCGAAAATTTTTTTGTGAGATTTGTTAACGTGATTCCGTGTCAAACATTTGTGTTGTACACTATTTATAACACCCATAACCGTGAGTAGAGTTGACATTTAATATAAAATATCAAAAATTGCAATTTGTTAATTGGTTGCGTTTGTTGAAATTTTAGCGGCAAATTGAAACCAACATGGCGGAGCAACCCGACCTGTTTCACAACTATGCGAGAAAATTTCCCAAGCCGCCTCTTTATGATTATGGACCATTTAAATACCCTGACTACCACCCAGATGATCCTTTGGATAGAGCTTTTCCAAATTGTGAGATATGCGCAATTTGTAGTGGGCATAGTCAAGAATACGAAGAGGGGATTGCGCTTTGAACATGCCGGGCGTGTCATGGTCGTGGTGATTTACGTCGATACGAGTTTAGAATATGGATGAGGAAATGGATGGGATATGCGCTCTACTGGCGCTCGATTGACAATACGCCCATTGCAACGCTGAAACTTCCGGCTCCATTGATTCCCCTCGGCATATCATCGATGATTATACGCTTCCGGACCAGTCATTACTGGTACTGGAAGCGAGTCCAGAAGTTGGCGATACAGCAGAACATCACACCGAGACTATGGATATATCCCACCGGGGTAGTTACTTTTCACGATTTTCCAGCCATAGAGACCGTAACATCAGAGGAAATGGATGCCTGCAACCCGTTCCAACGAAAGCAGCACGCCGTTGACCAATACTTCTCCGGGACGCAATTAACACTCCTCGCAAATCGTACGTCAGCGCAGTTTTTCGAGTGGGCGAAAGAGTATTTCGCCGATTTGGAGAAAGACCTCGAGACGATTAAACTAGATGAAGAAGCGCTAAGGAAGTCAGGAAATGAGACCAACTCCAAACCCAAATTGACCACCCAAGAAATAAAAATGTTGGAGCGACGGCAACGCGTGGACGAGGCTATCGAATTAACCGACAAGCGGTCTCGCGCCCAGCGAACTGAAGAGGAAAAAGCGAGTCTCAAGACTGTATCGGTCGATGAATCTGAAGGACCAACCAAGGAGAGTCAACTATGGTCCAAACGAGTCAAAGAAAAAATTCATCAAACTCCGACTCGTGACTCGCCACCACCACTCGCGTGTTTTATTTCAGAAAATAATCTGAAAAATGCATTATACCCACATCTTACAGAAGTTAGAATTGAAAAATTAGTTCCTGAGGGATTCGAACTCGTTTACCCGTAACCGAAGTCGCAACTATCAGATACGAAGATTTCCGAAGAGCAAGATTTTCAAATCCGAGAAATGCTAAAAAATTTGAAAATCTCGAAGAAATCAACACCGACCGAAAATCTTGTTGGAGATGCCAACCTTAAAAATCAAGAGGATTATTCGGCTATCGATGAACTGGAAATAAAGGAGATCTTTGCAATTGTTTAAAAGCGCCTACTTCAAATGTCCCAGAGTTGAGTCCAGCAGTAAAAGCAGCGATTTTCGGGGCACGACCAAAAACACCAACCCCATCCTCCATTTCGGAAACAGGAATCGAGGCGAAATGATTAAAAAGGGTTGCGGTTAAACACGCACAACAAAAATCACCGGAAACCGTAGCGCTACCCCAGTTACCAACTAAGGAATTACCAACCCGAATCAAGGAGAAAATGAACATTCTATGGTTGAAGCACTCAAAACTGCACGACAGGAGGAGGCAAAAGAAATTGTCAAAAAATTAAAGGAAGATAAAAAATCTCTCTCAACCCAAAAAATGCCTGACTCGACGACCGAGGATTCTGAAGAAGATGAAAAAGAAAAAAGAAAACCATTTCCGGAAGTAAAATTAATGAAAGTCCCTAGTCAGGAGGATGTTACGACAACGATAACCGATATTTTTGGTCAACCACCACATGTTGATAAAAAATTGAAATACGATCGTTTTGGATGTTCGGCATCTCCCGACTATTGCCTGGGAAAAATGGAAGGATTTTTCCAGGGATATGATTTGCAAGTGGTAATCCCGAAAAACCATCAAGGGAAGGTTATGATGGAATTAGAAAAGAAGGGATGGCAAGCGCTAGTGTGCCTAATGATTGACCACGATTTCTATATTGATCCTGAATACAGGACTGCTTTAATAGATGATACTTTCCTTAATTTACGACAAATCGCCACGAACATCGAAGAAACGGCAAAACAATTGAAATTGACCGACGTAGAACAATTTTATAGGATCATCTTACTGGAGCTCCATCGTATCATGGGGGATATAATATTAGAATTCTACGTCCGACTGCGTTATGACCAACATCAGAGAAACATCGGAGGTGTAATGACTAAACAAGGAATGTCGGACTTATTGATTGCAGCAACAAACGAAAAAGAAAAGAAACAAATCGAACGCCGAGAAATCCTTGACATTCAAAATCAGAAGGAAGAACATTGGAGAAAGATTTTATTAATCGAAGAAATGGTGAAAAATTATTCAACGCCAGAAGGAGAACCAAGATGTACTCTGCGGCTTTTGGACAGCATCCTTCAAGGAAGCCGAATTACTTTTCAGCAATCCAAGGATCCTGATGGCATCCCTAAACTGATCTTTACTTATCAATCCCAGTCACAACTCTTCGATAATATCTTGTTTTCGGACCTGGGATTGTCGGACGAAGAGGCCAAACCGATTTTTGACCGAATCAAAGAATTCTACCGGGAAGTGTTTTTGCACTGCATTTAGCCGTTGTACATGCGCCTAAGAGGGTGTCGACCTTTTTTTCTTCTAGATAAAATGGTTACTTCATACCAGCTAAGACAATTGTCTATTTTATTTTGTTTTATTTTATTTCATTTTTGTATTCAAACCAATAAGCCCTGATCAGGCTGGTCTAGAAACCAAAATTTATGATTTGATCCTCAATTGTTGAAAACGAGGAAATCGTTTCACAGTACTTCGCATTAATGAAAATAGCGCTAAGATTGTGCTCATGTCATTCTAATGTTAGAAAACATCTATTAATGTAAATTTTTCTAATGTTTATTTAATTACTAATCCGAAATTTTTGAATGAATCAAATAATTTCCTATTATCATTCATTTATGGAAAAATGTTATTCATATTTAATCTTGTTACCTTTAAGAGTTTGATTTTTGCGCCAAGTCAGCGCTTTGTTATATTTATACTTCGTAATGATTGTAAACCCGCAGAATGCGCTTCTTTAATTACCAACTTAACATTTTTATCAAAACGGATTACGATTTATTATTATATTACTTTTTCTAAAGCGCTAAGTTAGCGCTCTTAATTTCATGTTCAAAAGTTGAAAAGCACTCAGTTATAGCGCTACTTTGTTTAATTCTTTGAAACAAGATGTCCAAATTATCGTTCTAAGAATTATTTTAATGTCAAACCTACGTTAATTTGTATAATCATATTGAAGTGTTTTTATATTTTTGTGAGCACGCTGTGACATGCTCCATCGTTTTTCCCTCCTATTACAAATGTTAATAGAAGTTTAAGTGGTGGGGGATGTCATGGATGTGTTTTGATTTTCTCTAAAAATTGTTTTGATTATGATATAATTTATTGTTGTTTTTGTTTTTATGAGTGACGCGCCCTAACCTGCACATACATTAGCGCAAAAGTTAAGCGCTCTCCCCTATTTTCTGAAATTGACTGTCTTTCATAATTATTTAAATGATTTGTTGTAATTGGTCACCTAAGTCAGGTGACCGACACATATATAAAATATTGTCAAACAAATAAAAATCACTTGTTCACGGGATTTTTGATCCCTTGCATCGAAATTGCGTGTCTCGTCATTCTATTACCTATTGCTGGATACCCCAAACATTGGACCCAGCAAAACGTTGAAATTAATGGGCAAAGGCTGCTGACCAAAACCAGTCCACTGGCCGCTGTACTTTTATGAGTAACCACTCTAAAATTGAGTTTCTACGTGTATGTGAGAGAAGCGCACATTTTATTTAAATGACCTTGGCAATATTTTTTTCACCCTACGTGTGTAAACTTAACGAAAGAAAAACATAACTTTTATTCCACCAACATACATATACAGAGTGAATTCTGTAAATAATATAAATTAGTTTTCACGAGAGTTCGAGCACTTCTGACTTCTAGAGGACCCGCGTTCTGACAGAGGCCATTGGAGAAGCGCTCACTTACCTGCACCCCGGAGCACAAATAAAACTGCGCATATCGAAAAAACAGTGAAAGACTGCAACGTGATAGGTTTAAGGACATTTATAGACTTGAGTATAATTAATTCAAATTAAGGACAATTTATTAACATTGAATTTTTATAATTTGCACGGCTTTGGACCATTGATACATCATGGATAAAATTCCGGACATGTTTAAAATTACACCGCTAAACGGGCTGAATTATGAGGAGTGGAAAAGCGACATGAAAATGTTACTTGCAATGCAATTACTCACCGACCACATTGACAAGGATACAAAGGATCCAACAGATGCGACGGAGTTCAAAGAATTCAAGGTCAAGAAAAATAAGGCAATGGGCTACATTTATTACGGTGTTAAACGCAAAATCCGCGATTTACTACGGAGCGCTGGGAAGAAAAATCCGCTAACAGCATGCGATTATCTTGCGGAAATGTACGAGCCAAAATCACGCGCCCGAGTTGCAATGTTGAGGAAAAATTTCGTATCAATGGCATTTAAGAATGGCGAAAAAATAGAAACGTTTATTAGCAGAGTAGAAAATGCTGCTGCTCAGCTCAGAGACACAGGGCGAAAAATCGAAGATGACAAGATTGCGTTTCAAATGATTCAGGATCTCCCAGCCGAGTATAAGGTGGTTGTAAAAATGATTTACGCATGGGACGACGCCCAATTCACTACGACAAAAGTGAAGTCGGCTTTAATTAGCGAAACAGGCCAAATGCGGATGGCTACGACGTCGGTGTCCAAGAATGAGTCAGAAGTTATGACCAGTTTGACAAACGACCGACAAAAAGGATCGACATCAAATAACACCGTGGTTACATGTTATTGATACGGCCAGCCAGGCCATTTCATTCAAAATTGCAACCAGCCACCATCGCATTATGAGAAGACTCGCGCTGGACGTGGTGGAAAGTCAAGACGCGAGGTCAACAAAGCACGACATCCGGGGATCGACAAACGATAGGGTTTCCCAGCGTTTACGATGTCATGACAATTTCTGATTCACCGCAACAAATGCCACAAATTCCGTGGAACCAATGGACTTGGGATAGCGCTTGTGGCACTCATCTTTGCAACGATAAAAGATGGTTTCATGAATTGCGAACGATAAAACCGACTACTATGAACTCGTATTATGGACAATTTCAAATAGTGGGTATTGGGACAGTACTATTTTGTCATAAAGTTAACGGAAAGGAACGTTATACGGATTTACAACGCGTTGGTTATGCGCCCACCGGAAGAAAAAATTTAATTTCCGGATTCTAAGTTGACACCTATGGTTACACCTGAAAAGGAAGCGAGAAGCGCATAAAAGTTTATGATAAAACTGGTACGACAGTTCTACAGTTTACGGGGTCCAGTGGTCTTTATAATTTGTCTGCACAGTTACCCGAAGCAAATTGTATACAGATTGGACAAACTTATGCCAACGCAGTTTCCGAAGGTCAAAAAGAAACAAATGCCGCAACATGCAGCCCCAACCTCAAATTATGGCATCGTCGATTGGCGCATTTGAATGTACAAACAGTCGCTGCCATGTCCAAATCGGGGGCAGTCAAAGGTATGCCAGAGCTATCGCAAGGTGATTTGTACTGCGAAGACTGTAAATTGACGAAAATGCGACGATCCACAAGAAAAGCTTTTCCGACAATATTGACAAAAATCAAATGGAGATGATTCACGCGGATATACGGGGACCTACACAGTATCCGTCCCAATCCGGATTTAAATATTATCTCGCAATCGTAGAAGATTATTCACGATGGACAGCGGTGTACCCGCTCAAGGAAAAATGGCAAGCTTTTGATAAAATCAAAGAGTTTATTACAGAGGCTGAACGCCAAACGGGGCACAGAGTAAAAGCGCTTAAAACCGATAATGGACTGGAATTTTGTTTGCGTAAAATGATGGAACATTTGACATCATTGAAAATTAAACATTTACGTACAAATACGTACTCCCCACATCAGAACCGAGTAACTGAGCGCTTTAACCAGACAGCGCTACAAGCGATTCGTGTAACACGCAAGCAAGCAAATTTGCCACCAGGGTTCTGGGTTGAACTTTTGCACGCTTATGTTTATTTGCGGAATCAAACACCACAAAAGTTGTTACAATGGAAGACACCGTACGAAATACGGAAAGAGTCAGCGCCAAATATATCGTATATCCGAAAGATTGGCAGTATGGTCCACACATTTATTCCGAAAGCTGAGCGAAAAGACAAATTTTCGGATTCTGGGGAAGTTGGAGTACTTGTCGGATACGCGCTACATACGTGGGGTTACAGAATATGGGACCCCATCAGCAACAAGATTATAGAAAACGATCAGGTGACGGTCAATGAAGCCAAGGTCTATCGACCCAAACAAATCGAAGATAAAGAACAGATTAGTTTCTCTTCGGACACAGAGGAATTCAATCCTACACCAAAACAGATTGCGCCAAAACCCATATTGCTTGTGAAACAAGAGGTTGTAGCTCAATCGACACAACTAGCACAACCAGCAATGCAAACGGTAAAACAAGAAACACCAAGACAACCGACGATATCGAGTCAACTTAAAAACGTTGTATGGGAACGAGAGGTAATTCCTTGAACCACGGGCACACAAAGCGACGTTTATTATTTTTGCAATAGTCAAAGACTGAAATCGAAGAACGAAACTGCAATCTTGTGCCAGAAGAGGAATATAGATGTCAATCTCAACGCTTTTGATTTCTCAACGAAAAACGTTGTCACAGGCCAAGTCGACATTCCTCCGAAATTAGAAGATCCAGAGGAACCTAACAAAAGCGAATCAAACACGGTAGACCGAGGCAAACTGAACTTCTTCAACGGATTAGAGTGTTGTGAGGTTGAAAATCCCACAGCTTATGAAGAAGCGCTAAAATCTAAGGATGCAGAACAGTGGAATGAAGCGATGCAAGACGAAATAGCAACGCTAGAAGAAAGGAAAGTTTTTTCACTTGTTCCACCTCCCAAAGGAAAGAAAATATTAACTAATAAATGGGTTTATGTTCGAAAACGCGATAATAAAGGAACCGTTGTCCGCCATAGAGCACGACTAGTGGCAAGAGGTTTCGAACAGGTTAATTCGAGTCAATAGCTCTCTTAGTTCTGGAACAGCAAACATTTGAGCAATGCACCGCATCAACTTTCCAAATTTGCGTACTCTGCTTTCGCATTTTGAAACGCTTTGTTCTCGGCAACTAACCATTGGATTTTTGATTTTTGGACTACCGAAAGAAAGCTCTCTTTCCGCTCCTTAATCTGAATTTTAATTCGAGTCAATAGCTCTTTTAGTTATCGAGCGGCAAACGTTTGAGCGATGCGCCACATTAATTTTCCAAAATAGCGCACTCTGCTCCTGCACATTGAAACGTTTTGTTCTCGGCAACTAACCATCGGATTTTTTATTTTTGGAATAGCGAACAAAAGCTCTTTTTCCGCTCTTCAATCTGAATTTTAATTCCAGTCGATAGCTCTTAGTTCTCGAGCTGCAAACGTTTGAGCGATGCACCACATCAATTTTCCAAATTAGCGCACTCTGCTCCCGCACATTGAAACGTTTTGTTCTCGGCAACTAACTGACGGATTTTGGATTTTTGGAATACTGAACGAAAGTTCTCTTTCCGCTCTTCAATCTGAATTTTAATTCGAGTCGATAACTCTCTTAGTTCTCGAGCGGCAAACGTTCGAGCGATGCGCCACATTAATTTTCCAAATTAGCGTTTTCTGCTTCCACACTTTGATACGGTTTGTTCTCGGCAACTAATTAACGGATTTTTGATTTTCAAAAATTGAACAAAAGCTTTTTTTCTGCTCTTTAATATGATTTTTAATTCGAGTCAATAGCTCACTTAGTTCTCAAGCAACAAACGTTTGAGCGATATGCCACATCAATTTTCCAAATTTGCGGTTTCTGCTCTCGCACAATGAAACGTTTTGTACTCGGCAACTAACCATCGGATTTTTGATTTTTGGAATACCGAACAGAAGCTCTTTTTCCGCTCTTCAATCTGAATTTTAATTTGAGTCGATAGCTCTTAGTTCTCAAGCTGCAAACGTTTGAGCGATGCGCCACATCAATTTTCCAAATTAGCGCTTTCTGCTTCCACACTTTGATACGTTTTGTTCTCAGCAACTAACCGACGGATTTTAGATTTTTGAATTACCAAACAAAAGCTCTCTTTCCGCTTTTCAATATGAATTTTAATTCGAGTCGATAGCTCTCTTAGTTCTGGAGCAGCAAACATTCGAGCAATGCGTCGCATCAACTTTCCAAATTTGCGATTTCTGCTCCTGCACATTGAACCGTTTTGTTCTCGGCAACTAACCGACGCATTTTTAATTTTTACAATACCGAACGAAAGCTCTCTTTTCGCTCTTTAATCTGAATTTTAATTCAAATCAATAGCTCTCTTAGTTATCGAGCGGCAAACGTTTGAGCGATGCGCCGCACCAACTTTCCAAAGTAGCGCACTCTGCTCTTGCACATTGAAACGTTTTGTTCTCGGCAACTAACCAAACAGAAGCTCTCTTTCCCTTCTTCAATCTGAATTTTAATTCGAGTCGATAGCTTTTTTAGTTCTTGAGCGGCAAACGTTTGAGCGATGCACCACATTAATTTTCCAAATTAGCGCTTTCTGCTTCTACACTTTGAAACGTTTTGTTCTTGGCAACTAATTAACGGATTTTTGATTTTCTAAAATTGAACAAAAGCTCTTTTTCCGCTCTTTAATATGATTTTTAATTCGAGTCAATAACTCTCTTAGTTCTCGTGCGGCAAACGTTTGAGCGATGCACCACATCAATCGATAGCTCTTTTAGTTCTGGAGCAACGAACATTCGAGCAATGCGCCACATCAAGTTTCCAAATTTGCGCTTCTGCTCACGCACATTAAAACGTTTTGTTCTCGGCAACTAACCGTGTGACGATGTCGACCTGGGGCGGATATTCCGAAGGGAATATTACTTCAGAAGGTTTTGTTCACAAGACCAAAACCTCAACTAGACCAATTTTACATTTGACCAAAAGCTGAGATATCGGGCTTGCATGAGATAGAGTGAGATAAATAAAAAAGGACACACGTTTTATCAATACATACGCACATTTATTTGACTTACGGGGATTAATTCTAGCGTGAATTATCCCCGGCAATTATTACATAAACAATTAAACAATAATTATGCCAACAAATGGCTAAAACTCCACTTAATTCTAATACTAACAATGCTTTAGAGCTTGAAGCTCTTTACGATTAAAACTACAAAGTTAATTATAAACAATATAACACGGAAAAACTTATCCCATCATCGAGAAATTGCAACTGGCCTCAGTCTAGGAACAATGGAGCATTGCAATCACCTAGCACAGTGGTTGCATTCACGGTACGTACGCCTCACAAACGACGGCAGCGCGAGACATACCGCCGCGTAAACGATCTGGTTTGTTTTAAAAGACATAATAAGTGTAAGTTATCAGTCCAAGGTAATTTCTAATTTCTAATTTCTAATTTCTAATTTCTAAATGTGTGATCTCCACTTGCGATTATATTACAATACTGTAAATTTCTCATTCGGCGGTATTTGATTGTTTACCGCTATATTTCAAATTTCAATTTATTTAAATTCCAAATTTAAAATATTTTATGTTGTCTTCCTTATTTTCTGAACTGGTTGAGATTTCGTGCGAAATTCGATTGATTCAGATTTCGAATTTATAGATGACATTTTTCCATAAAATTATTCAATTTTATTTCCAATTGCAAATTACACGTTTTTTGAACAACATTTCTTTTCGAAGGAAAAAATCAGATTTGTGAAAACGGTAATTTCTACTGACTGTAAAATAAAAGCATGGAAGGTGAAAATATA
>JAQFXT010000995.1:0-22299 GCA_034683725.1 Strigamia crassipes | reverse complement strand
AAACTAACCACTAACAAAGTTGATTAAAATCAATAACGAGAATAGTTGAGAATAAAATAAAGTAAAAGAAAAGAAAAGAAAAGAAAAATGAAAGGAGTTTGCGTTGTTTTTCATTCAAAATCAATCCGAGATCTCGTGTGACAGTTCGGATGATCATCTCGGGGTCAAGAGAAAACCACATGGTGCTGGATGCAACACACACTTTAGAAAACACACCAAAGAACACTGATTTGGGTTTTCAATGTCTTTATTTAGTTGTGTCTAAGGGTCAGTGTTTTATAAGTGCGCTCCCTTTTACCAATGACACCACCTATCGCGCCTGCGGAAGCACCACCACTTGTTCCAGCTATTCCTCCACCAATGGTGTCTGCTGGACAGCATCGTAATACGTACCCACAAAATTCTATGTTTTTAGATCGTAATTTTCTGCACGATTGATTAAGTGACAAATGTTTTTCGTTGTTGTTTGAAAAGTATAATCGTGTATTTTATAGCCCTTAATTACATTAATTCATTCTTTTAAATTTAGAAACTTAATCTTCTTTTTAGTTTAAAGTTAGTCCAATGATGCTGGGGTGTCTTCCCCACATTGCGGGCAGTTACGTCTTGATAACTCATGACGCTGACTGCTACGTCAGCGCCACCTATACGGAAATAAATGCTTTTATGTTACCTACCCTTATCCAAGATGGCTGCTTATTTGGATATCCAGATTCACACATTTACATGAAAATCAAAGAACACATTACAAGGAATCACACACAGTAATCGTTTTAGATCAAAACTTCGCAAACCAGCTTGCGATCTTGCATACACAGCCGATTAAATTATTCGTAAATCTCACAAAAGTATAATTTTTACACGTAGCAAACTAACTGACACCTTTACATAATTTTTATTCATTTATTTAACATTCCATCCGCTGTGGCGCTCATTGTATAAGTACTATAAACGGAGTGAAGGTTGCATGCTTCCTATTAGTTGTAAACAAGGACAATGCCAAGTGGATTACGAGCGAGCTGAATGTAACCACAAACAACGCGTGAAATCTGTTTAAAAATACTTGACCATAACTACTTTTCTGCCAATAGAGTAGTTTTACTGCTATTATTTCTCATTAATTCGAACATGGGTACTCGTGTTGCAATGTACTGGTCCTGGTTCAACTCTCAACTTCTCCTAGGATTCATCGTGATTGCGGCAGGTCTTGGAAAAAAACAATTTATTACTAGAGCAGGTAAGAATGAATTAAAAAAGCGGAAAATTTTTTACCAATTTTGAACAAATTTGACAATGTTAAATTGACCGTTAAGTGTAATTTAAAAAAAAAAATCCATTGGAAAACTCCATCCTGTTGGAAACCTATTGAAATGTATTGAGCATACCGTTAGTGATTTATGAATTGGGGCCACGAGTATTGTGAGTTTAATAGATATATCTGAAATGAAATTTTATGACCATCCGCTAAATTAGATGCAAATTGATGCAGTTCTCAAATTAATTTTTTTTTTCTCAAGGTATTACTGCCGACAAACATTATATATATACCGAAAGAAATCAATCAATATCATTTGCCTGCAGTGACACAAAAACAACTGAATGTGAATTATATAAATACACGCACGACAGCAGACATATAATCCTCGACAGAGGTCACACGAGTGACAGACGCTTTAACATCAAAAACTCGGAATTTTGCGTTATAGACATGCACGGTCCCAAACTGTACGATTCGGGTGAATATCACTGTATCACTGATAAAGAATACGTGGTTTATTTTCTCCAGGTGAAAAGTTAGTCCCACAAATCAAACAAAATAGTGTTTTTTTTTTATGTGTTGAAATTTCAGGACCGGCGTCGAAATTATTTTACGACGAGAAATTGTGGACAAACAATTCGCAACATTTCATTCATTTAAACGAAGATGGAGATGTTTATTTTAAATGCGTCGCGTACTTGCAGTCCAATCGTCCTGGTGCGACCACTTTCGTCTGGTCGGAGAACAACATTACCAAACAACACAACTACAAAATCAACAAACTTCACGATGATTTGCAGGAATGCGAGTCGAATGTTCGAGTTAGTTTTCACATCGGCGAGAACGAGAAAGAAATTAAATGCGAAATTCAATCCGGGACTGAAACGGAAGTTATAGTCGGAACTTTTGGCATACCCTGTGAGTAAAAATGATGCAATTAAATAAATACCTCCATGGAAGAAATGGTACTAATGCGAGTAATGCGGGCAAAACAATAATGTGTTGCAGTGAAGCTTCAAGGGGAAACGTGTTGCAGTGAAGCTTCAAGGGGGAGTTTTTTACACATTGTCGTATAAGTGACGTGCTTCTGTTTAGGTATTTATTTACTGTGTCTACTTGAGCTATAATGAAAAACGTATTACAGATGCAACAAATCAAGCGTTTTTGGACGATAATTCGGATTGTACGGACCGAATGTTACTAAAAGGCGAAGCGAGACAAATAACGTGTAAAGCCAATGGTTTTCCTTTGCCCGATGACTTCATCGTCAAAATGGAGGACGAAAATGGAGTGTGGAAAGTGATGGGTTCTCAAGCATCGTTCGATGTAAGTCAGTCGGGAAATTATGTTTGCGAGGCGAGAAATCATTTTGAAAATGGAACGCGGATGGAGAGCTATGTCGTGTCGAACAAATTGTCATTTCGCAATTATGGTTATTAATTGATGCAAATCAAACATTTGTATTGATAATTAATGTGTAATTGTATTTTAGATAATGAAATCGCAGTTGTGAGTCAAACTCTGTCTGAGATGAATAACACTGTTGTCGGATTGCACAACGCGGGAGCAATTATCAATCGGACTTTATCGCGCGTGTGTAACGATGTATCCGAATTGTCCAATGAACAAAAAACAACAATTCTAATTATTTCTGGAATGAACAACACAATGTGGGAATTGTTTAATGAGCGAGAAACCACGAGGCAAGCGCTGTCTCTAATCAACGATACAATGTCTGAGCTGCAACAAGATGTGTCCGAATTGCTCAACGAACGAGAAACTACGAGTCACGCGCTGTCTCTAATAAATAATACAATGTCTGATTTGTACGACGATGTGTCCGAATTGCTCAACGAACGAGAAACTACAATTCTAATTCTATCTGGAATGAACAACACAATGTTGGAATTGCTTAATGAGCGACAAACTACACGTCAAGCTCTGTCTCTGATGAATGATACAATGTCCGAGCTATACGACGATGTATCCGAATTGCTTAATGAACGAGCAAGTACGAGTCAAGCGCTGTCGCTAATGAATGATACAATGTCCGAACTGTACGACGAGGTGTCCGAATTGCTCAATGAACGAGAAACAACAATTCTAATTCTTTCTGGAATGAACAACTCGATGTTGAAATTACGTAATGAGCAAGACGCTACCAGTCAATCGCTGTCTCTTATGAACGATACGATGTTAGAGCTGTACGACGACGTGTCCGAATTGCTTAATCAGCGAGAAATTACAAGTGAATTGCTTTCCCTCATGAATAACACAATTTCTGTTCTCACTAACTCAGTGTCTGTTATGAATGTCGATGTGTCTGAATTACTTAATGCGCACGCAACTACAACTCAAGCGCTTTCTGTTGTGAATGATACAATGTTTGATCTGTACGTTCAAGTGTCCGAATTGCACAATGATAGAGCAGCTACGATTCAAATGATCTCTGTTGTGAATGACACAATGTCTGATATGAAAGATGACATGTTCAAATTGCTGAACGCGAGAGCAGTTACGAGTGAAATGCTTTCTCTTATGAATGATACTATATCTGATCTGTACGACAACGTGTCCGAATGTCGGAATGAGCATGCAACAATATTCCAATCGCTTTCTACAATTAATAATACAATATCCGAGTTGGTCGTTGAACGAGGAACTACAATTCGAATGCTGTCAGTTCTGAATCAAACAATATCTAGCATTAATGACAGAACATCAACACCCACTCAACTGTTTTCTATTATGAACAACACAATGTCGGAATTGCTTAATGAGAAAGCCGCTGTGAGTGAAATGCTTTCCCTAATGAATTATACAATGTTTGATCTGTACAACCACGTGTCCGAATTGCTCAATGAAAGAGCAATTACAAGTCAAGTGCTTTCTAGTATTAATTATACAATATCTGATCTATGTGATGACGTTTCCAAATTAAATAGTGAGCGAGCAATTACGATTCTAATGTTTGCTGCTTTGAATGAAACGATATCTGGTATTAACGACGATATTTCCGAATTACGAAAAGAAAGGGAAACTCCAATCCAACTGTTTTCTATTATGAATAACACATTGTCGGAATTGCTTAATGAGAAAGCTGCTGTGAGTCAAATGCTTTCGCTTATGAATGATACAATATCAGATCTGTACGACCATGTGTCTGGATTGCTCGATGATCGAGCAACTATAGTTCAAACACTCTCTGTTATCAACAGAACAGTGTTTGAATTGGGCAATGAACGAATAGCTACAATTCGTACGCTTTCGCTAATGAATGAAACAATGTCCGATGTGTACAATGATGTGTCCGAATTGCAAAAGGAGCAAGCAATTACAATTGTAATTCTTTCTGTAATGAACGAGTCAATGACTGGTATGAATGATGATGTGTCCGAGTTGATGAATGCGCGAACAGCTGCAAACACAATGCTTTCTGTAATGAACGATACAATGTATGATATGTACGATGAAGTGTCCAAATTGCATAATGACGGAGCAGCTACGATTCAAATGCTTTCTCTTATGAATAATACTATATCTGATCTGCACGACAATATGTCCAAATGTTGCAATGAACAAGCAATACCAACACCAACGACAAATCAAACGCTATCTCTTATGAATAATACAATATCCAAATTGGTCGTTGAACAAGCAACTTTATTTTTAAAGCTGTCTGTTCTAAATCAAACAATATCTGTTATTGACCACGATGTTTTCGAACTGCGTAACACCAGAGAAACTCCGACCCAACTGTTGTCTCTTATGAATAACACAATGTTGGAATTGCTTAATGAGAAAGCCGCTATGAATAAAATGCTTTCTCTTCTGAATGACACAATATGTGATCTGTACAATGAGTCTGAATGTCGCAACGAGCAAGCGATTACGATCCAAGCGCTTTCTGAAATCAATAATACAGTAACCGAATTGGTCATTGAACGGGCAACTACAATTCTAATGCTCTCTGTTATGAATAACACACTGTTGGAACTGCTTAAAGAGAAAACAGCTACGAGTCAAATGCTTTCTTTAATGAATGATACAATAACTTACCTCCAAATTGACGTGTCTGAATTGCACAATGAGCGAGCAACTACGATTCAAATGATTTCTGTAATGAATCGTACGGTGTATGGTATAAATAATGACGTGTTCGAATTGCGTAATGACAGAGCAAATACAATTCAAATGCTAAATGTTATGAATTATACAATATCTGACCTATATGCTGAAATATTCAAATTAAATAATGAACGAGCAAATACACTTCTAATGCTGTCTGTTCTGAATCAAACGATATCTGGTATTAATGACAATGTTTCCGAACTGCGAAATGAGAAAGCAAATCCGACCCAACTGTTTTCTATTATGAATAACACAATGTTTGAATTGCTTAATGAGAAAGCTGCTATGAGCAAAATGCTTTCTCTTCTGAATGACACAATATCCGATCGGTATAATGAGTCTGGATGTCGCAATGAGCAAGCAACCATGATCCAAAAGCTTTCTAAAATCAATAATACAGTAACGGAATTAGTCATTGAACGCGCAACTACAATTCTATTGCTCTCTGTTCTAAACGAAACAATATCTGGTATTAATCACAATGTTTCCGAACTGTGTAACGACAGATCAACTCCGACCCAACTGCTTTCTATTATGAATAACACAATGTTGGAATTCCTTAATGAGAAAGAAACTATGAGTAAAATGTTTTTTCTTATGAGTGATACAATATCTGGTGTGAATGATACAATTTCTGATATATACGATAAAATTTCTGGTTTGAATGATACAATTTCTGGTGTGAATAATGATGTGTTCGAATTGCGTAACGAGAGAGCAAATACGGTTCAACTGCTTTCAGTTATTAATTATACGGTATCCGATCTATACGATAATGTGTCCAGATTAAGCAGTGAGCGAGCAACTATAATTCTAATGGTTTCTGTTCTGAACCAAACGATATCTGGTATTAACAACGATGTTACCGAACTGCGTAACGAGAGGGCAACGCCAACTCAACTGTTTTCCGTTATGAATAACACACTGTCGGAATTGCTTTATGAGAAAACAGTCATGAGTAAAATGCTTTCGCTTATGAATGATACGATATCTTATCTACGTAATGACGTGTCCGGGTTGTACGACGAGAGAACAATTACAATCCAGATGATCTCCGTTCTGAATGAAACGATATCTGGTATTAACGATGATGTTTCTGAACTGCGTAACCAAAGAGCAACTCCGATCCAACTGTTGTCTCTTATGAACGACACAATGTCGGAACTGCTCAATGAGAAAGCAGCCATGAGTCAAATGCTTTCTCTTATGAATAATACAATATCTTACCTGCGTGATGACGTATACGTATTGTACGATGAGCGAGAAACTACGATTCACATGATATCTGTAATGAACGTTACAATATCTGGTTTAAATGTTGATATTCTCGAATTGCAAAACGAGCGAGCAACCACGAGTCAAGCGCTCTCTATTATGAATAACACAATGTCGGAATTGCTAAATGAAAAAGCAACTACGAGCCAAATGCTTTCAGTTATTGATTATACAATATCCCATCTGCGTGATGATGTTTCCGGCTTGTACGACGAGAGAACAGCCATGATTCAGATGATTTCTGTAATGAATGATACAATATCTGATTTGAATGATGATGTGCGTAATGAGCGAGCAAGTACGAGTCAAGTGCTTTCTCTTATGAATAATACAATATCTGGTATGAATGATGATTTGTACAAATTGTTTGATGAGGGAGCAGTTGTGAGTGAAACGCTTTCTGCTGTGAATAATTCAATATCTGACATAAGTGATGATGTGTCTGACTTGTTTGACGAGGTGTCAAACACGAGTCAAGTTCTCTGTCGTTTAAAGACGTCGATTGGCCACACAAATGATTATGTGTCCGAATTGCTTAATGACCGAACAACTATGAGTCAAATGATTTCTGCTATGAATTCCACGATGTCCGAATTGCGTGCAACCGTCAGTCAAACTCTCTCCGAAATGACCATCAAGTTGGACACAATGTCCAAAGTGCAGAAGAAAATATTGGACCATTTGAACTTACAAATTGAATGAAATGATAATAACAGAAAAATATGGATATACAATACGTGTTTACAATCTACTCTGTATTCTATCATAATGTTTTATATTGAAGTGCACTGAATAAATTTAGTCTTGGTATTAATTAACGTGAAGATTTCATGATTTCAGAAAAATTTCTCAGGATTTCAGGAGGATTTTTTGTGATTTCAGGAAGATTTCTTATGATTTTAGGAAAATTTCTCTGGATTTCAGGAGGATTTTCAGGATTTCAGGAGAATTACTTATGATTTCAAGAGAATTTCTCAGGATTTCAGGAAGATTTCTCTGGATTTCAGAAGAATTTCTCATGATTTCAGAAGAATTTCTCATGATTTCAGAAGAATTTCTCATGATTTCAGGAAGATTTTCTTGATTTCAGGAAGATGTTCTTGATTTCAGGAAGATTTTCTTGATTTCAGGTAGATTTTTATAATTTTGGCGATTTCTAAAATTTCGGGAATTTTTAGAATTTTGGGGATTTCTAGAATTTTGGGGATTTTTAGAATTTTGGAGATTTTTAGAATTTTGGGGATTTCTAGAATTTTGGGAATTTTTAGAATTTCGGGAATTTCTTGAATTTTTTAAATTTCAGAGATGTTTAAGGGGGCCGCGTAATGAGCGCGACATGAATAAACGCGAATCAAATTTCGCGTTTATTCATAAATCGGTCACATGGTGACAATGAACTGTAGCGACAAGTGCAAAATGTGGTTACACATTATAAATAATAGCAAAAAAAATAATAAACCAGTTGCACTTATTCATACGTCTGCTTCCATATCAATGTCTAATGAATAAACGCGAAAATAATTGAAATCGCGTTTATTCATATCGCGCCTATTACGGCGGCCCTTTTTAAGATGGGAAAGATTTTTAAGATTTCAAAAATTTGCTACAAATTTTAAAGATTTGTTGTGGATTTGATGATTTCAGGCGGATTTTTTTTTTATAGATTTTGCTCCAATTTCCGCAACAATTTATACGGTTTCATGGATTTCTAAGATTTTCAGAATTTCCAGAATTTGTAAAATTTCGAGAAATGCATGGATTTCAGAGATTTCTTTTCTTCTCCAGTTTGGTTTATTTATTTAATACACCTTCTTATTTAATACTTCCTCTATGGTTTTTTTTTATGGTTCTTCGTCCGTTTCTCCGACTTCCTCGATGACAATTTCGTCTGGATTCGCGGCTCGACTCATCTCCGATAATTTGTCATTCTCGATTTGAGTCGATCCCCGAGCGAACGAGCCTTCTTTGGCTGTTTTCGAGACATCGGTGTTCGCAAATGAGCTTCCAACAGCCTCATGTCGTCCTTCATTCCAGGCGCCAAGTCCGAAACGGTACCCTTAGTACGCTTCGTTTGATTCGCAGCATTTCTCTCATTGTATCTTCGTTCTCGTGTCGGATCTCGAAATCTCTCCGTTACACGCCATCTGTGGATAATCTAGGCAATAGCAAAAGCAATTCCAACCTCTCAATAATCAAGAGTCGAGTCATAACTGGCATTGTTGGTAACTAAACCCAATATTCCATATATTTTTTGTGACGACACCGAATTACGTATTAAGATGACTACAGGTTACACAGAAACGCTTGAATCTTGACCTACAAGTAATAAAAGATTTTACCCACATCAAAATTTTCACAGTTGCAATTGATGAAACCCAAGACGTGACGAACACGACTCAATATCAATACCGAGAACATGTACATTTTTCTGCAAATAAGTTTCGTAAACATCGTGGTGTTAGTTGCGTTGACCGCAGCTACAGGTTCGTCGAATCGTCGACACAACGTGGCGCTAAAAAAAAAAACATTTTCTCACTTTTTTTCAAGATCTTACCGCTACCGATAAACACTATCTGCATGCCGAAAGAAACGAATCAATAACATTTATTTGCTCCATGAGCGAAACCACTAGCTGCGAATTGTACAAATACATCAGCAGCAAGGCGTTGATTCTTCGGAGGTCTCACAACAAGGAAGGTCGTTTTAGTATTAAAGATACAGAATTTTGCGTCATAGAAATTACCAATCTCAAAGTGTACGATGCGGGCGAATATCACTGCATCACCGACAGAGAATACAAGGTGTACTACCTCGCCGTTAAAGGTCAGTTACGCGACTCCTCCAAGTAAATAAAATTGCATTTTGTTGACATTTCTTCAGGTAAACCGTCCGTTCTGCTCTACAACAACATAATGTGGTTAAATAATTCGGAAAACATGATCAGCAACAACCAGCAAGGTCTCATCACCTTCAAATGCCACTCTTACTTGCCGAAGAGGGAAAGTGGACGGACCACTTTTGTGTGGATGTTGGACAAAAAACACGTGAAGACTGACACTCTGCCGAGTAAAATGAACGATGACTTGTGGGAATCCGAGTCAAGTATTCAAATACTCTTCAAACATGGCCACAAAGAGAAATTCATCAAGTGCCAGATTATTTCGGGAAAACAGACAGAAGTTTTGACCGGCATTTTTGGAATCCCCTGTGAGTATGTGACGGTTTAAAATCGTATTTGTACGTTAATTTAACACCCGAAGGCGCATTTGCGACTTCTAGCATTGAAATAGCGATAAAAATGCACAGAAGCGACTGCTTCTCTTTGCTTTACCGATTCTGTCGAAAGTAGAGATAAATATAAACTCTATGTTCCCATAAGTTTATTATTTACACGTAAAGCGTGACCATCTGCATTAATCGATACAGAGTTACGCCACTAGATAGAGGCCTTCGCTAATCTTGTCTAGGATTAGCGCACCTATAAAGGATTAAGTTGTGCGCCTAATCCTTTGACCGGCATTTTTGGAATTCCCTGTGAGTATTGTAATGATCTCAAATCTCACTTTAGAAAAAGTGAAACTTACTTGTTTGGCTTAACCCTTTAGCGACTTGGTTAAAGATTTACAATAAGATTTACAAAAAAAAAAAAAAAAAAAATTCTTTATTTCTCAAATCTTCATTTATTTTCAGATCGCACAAGCAAGGTGCGCCTTATTGATAAGTCGCGCATCAAAGAGCGGACGATTTTAAATGGCGACCTGAAGGAAATAGCATGTAAAGCCAATGGGTTTCCTACTCCGAAAGACATCCTCATAAAGAGGAAGATGAAGAATAATATGTGGGAGACGGTGGCTTCTCAATCGTTCTTCAAGGTTTCCGAATCGGGGATGTACACGTGCGAAGCGCGGAACACTAATGCAAATGGCACCGAAATGGGATTCTATATTCGATCCAACAGACTGATATTTCGAAATTATGGTTGAGTATCGCTGCAGAAAATTTATTTTTCTTGCATGGAAAAACAACAAATTGTTAATGTTGACATGTGTTTTTACACTAATTAAAGTGTGCTCTGCAACTTTGTAATTGGAAATTTTGCTCTAACTTTGATGGTTTCTGAGATAATAACAATATGACCTTGAAAATCTTTCAAGGTCATTGCAGTTAAATTTATTGAAAAAAATCATTTCATGATATTACTATCAAAAACATAGAAACATACAAAAAAATTCCAATTTTGGCCATTTTGTTTATTTTGTTTATTTTTTTATTTTTTTACTTTCATATTTTTTATTGCAAAAAATTAAATTTTTGGTGCACATCTTCTTATTTATTTTTCATAAAATGGCATTTTTATGCATATTGTATGTGCATAAAACAATTTTTATTTTGCATAAATATTCGGGATGTAATAATGAGCATAGTGTAACACACCATTGCAACGTTATACAAAAAACATTGAAATGTCTTTCAATAAGACAAGTATATTTTTGTGCAGTGCGTAATTCTGATAATGTTTGTTCGATTAATTGGTTGAACGTTTCAGATACGGAACTTTCAGTCATGAGTAAAATGATTTCCGAAGTTAATGCAACTCTCATTAGTTTGATGCAAAAGGTATCCATATTGGAGACAATGAATTTAAATGGTCCAGATAAAAAACAATTGACTGCAGAAACGTAGATATTGAATACATTTGGTTATTCTTCAAGGTATCAAACAATTCGTAAAAAATTTGATGTATGAGTTCAAGTAAAAGGATCTCTTCTGTGTAGTGTACTTTGAAAATTAGGTGAAGGACAATAAACGTGTAATGTGGTTATGTAATTAGCACTAGTAATATCTGTTTTATTTATTGATTAACATATAGTTTGTGTTAGTTTATTCGGATTGGGTTTTTACAGCACATGATATTTAAATTGTAGATTACACTCGTATCAACATTTTAAAGATTTTATGCATTTACCAAGTCAAAAACTTATGTTGAACTCTTCCAAAAGTCTCCCCAATTAATTTTAACTCTTCTTTAATCTTTCCAAAAGCATTTTCCAACAGAGATTGCAAAAACAAGAGTTTTGTAAATATTTTAATTTAAAAAAAAACTAAATCAAAGACATAAATATTTTTGTCAAAATGAGTATTCTGAGCATTGTGGTACTAGGCGTTATACATACAACGTGAAAACAACATTTTCTATTTTTATTTTTATGTTGGTCTGTAATGGGATGTTTTAAATTTTTTTTATTTGATACATTTTCCGGTGTGGCATTGGTTATATAAACACAACAGAGTAGAGTTCCACAACCACAACAAGCAGTCAAGTAGAAAAGTCGTTGGATAACATGTGTGCTGTTTGACGTCAACTTGAATGGATATCCGTGTGATAATGGCCAATTTGAACGTCTTGGGGTTTATTGTGATTGTGTCGGGTCTTGCAGAGAATTTTACTTTTTCAAGATCAGGTAAAAAAAAAACATAAAAACAATAACATTACGGTTTAGAGAAAAAATTGTTTTATATGATTCACATTAAGTTTTAAATTAATTTTTTCTAAAAAAAGGAAATCAAAATAATAAATTTCCATGGAAAAAAACAACAAGGCCATCCTGTTGGAAACACTGACAGTGATGCGTTGCAGTCAAGTGCACGCGAGCGTGAGCCCCAAAACTAAAATTCCACCATCCAGCACGCGATGCTAGATGACGCATATATGAAATGAATGCCAAATATATTGTATTTTTATTTATTAACTTATGTTTCACATAAACTTACTTTCCCAAAATGAACCGCAAAAAATAAACCAGCTTGTATGCTAGTCGATTTTGCAATTGTGCATCTCGATGATTTTGAAATTTTGTGTTTGTCATGTGTTAAGTGTTCCACCAATCGCATTCATAATTATTATAATACAAAAAAGTGAAAATACAAAATGCCAAATTGTCTGAAAAGTAGTTTTTGCGATTGCGACGATTGATTTTGAGCGAAGGGGTAGCCAAATGCTAAAAATCTCGTACCAGCTAAGATTTTGGATTTCAAAATTCTAGAAATCCAAGACATCCAGAAAATTCTAAAAATTTATGACATTTTCTAAATTGTTGCACAATTTATAGCAAAATCTATGAAGAAATCCGCCTAAATTTTTCAAATTCACAGCAATTCTCTGAAATTTTTATCAAATTCCTCAAATCATTAGCAAATTTTAAAAATCCTGGAAATCCAAGAAATCATAGAATTTTTGAAAATCCATAAAATCGAAAAAAAAATTTAAGAACTCCGCCTAAAATCCTGAGAAATTTTCCTAATGTCCTGAGAAAACCTTCTGAAATTTTGAAATCTTCAGGATTTCAACAGGATTTCAAAATTACGTACGCGATTTTTGCGATTGGCTACTCCCTCGATTTCGAGGCTTGTTAAACTCAAAACAAAATGGAGGCGACCAAGCTCGATCTAAGTGATGAACTTGAATTATCATTAATACGCTGGTGCATCCAGGATCACATTACAGCTAAGAATCTCAAAAATATACTCTGGGATATTTTGTAAAACTTGTGACCATTAAAACCCTGCTAATTGTACTTTATTTTAAAAAATTTTGTCAGATCAATGACACAGTACTCGTTTTTTGCAAAATCATGCGATTATTTTTGGAGGTTTCCATAGTTATTGATTTTGCGCTTAATGCAAAATCACAAAATTGCCAAATCATACATATAATGAAACCTCGTTTTATTTTTTAATTTTTATCAAGGTGTCATGGCAGAAAAAGACTATCTACAAACTGAGCGAAGCGAGTCAATATCATTTGAATGCAGTGCAGTGAAAACAAGCGGTTGCGAACTATACAAGTACACCAACAGCAAGAACATAATCGTTAACCGAAACCGCACAAACGACAACCGATTCCAAATTCGGGACTCCGATTCGTGCATTGTGGACATGAACAGCGCCAAACTGTTCGATTCGGGTGAATATCATTGCATCACGGACAAAGAATACGACGTGTACTACCTAGAAGTAAAAAGTTAGTCTTAAAACACAAAAACACAAAAAAATTTGTTTAAATTAAATTAAATTTTAGGACCAGCATCAAAAATCTTCTACAACAACAAATTATGGACGAACAACTCGGAACACTTGATCGATCCCACCGAGCAACAAGACGTGCATTTTAAGTGCATTACATACTTACAATACAATCGTCCTGGTACAACCACTTTTATTTGGTCGGAGAACAACAACACAAAACAACACGACTATAAAATCAAAAAACTTTTCGATGATTTACTCGAATGCCAATCGAATGTTCGCGTGCGCTTTCAATTAGGCGAGAAAGAGAAGGAAATTAAATGCCAAATCCACTCCGGGAGCAAAACGGAAACACTTGTTGGCACTTTCGGCATGCCCTGTGAGTAAAACGCAATTAAAACATGTGTGTATTGACAACACTAGAAAAGCCATCTTGACTGTATTGTTTGCCCAAACAACGCGGACCCCAAAGACGGGAAAAAGCGTTTAACAAAGCGTGCTAAATTGCTGTGTTTTATGTTGCAGATGCCACTAATGCAGTGTCGCTTGTTGGTGATTCGGATTGTGTTTGTGGAGGGCAGACCGTACTGGACGGCGAGATGAAGCAAGTGACTTGCAAGGGAAATGGTTTTCCCTTACCCGATGACTTCCTCATAGAGAAAGTGGATCGGAACGGGGTGTGGAAAGTAATGGATTCGCAGCCGTCGTTTAATGTCACCGAGTCAGGGACTTATGTGTGTGAGGCAAGAAATCACTATGAAAATGGCACGCGGATGAAGAATTACGTTGTGTCCAACAAATTGGCATTTCGAAATTACGGTTAGGTATTATTTTAGTTTTTTCGAATGTTTTTATTGACTTTTTATTAATTTTTATTGAGTTTTATTGATATTTAATTGATATTTATTGATATTTATTGACTTTTATTACTTTTTGTTACTTTTTGTTAAATTTTTTTATTGATTTTTTATTGACTTTTATTGTTTTTTTTATTGACTTTTGTTGGTTTTTTTATTGACTTTTATTGGTTTTTCGTTGGATTTTTAAAATTGATTTTATTATTTATTTATTGATTTTTATTGAACTTTATTACTTTTCACTGACTTATATTGATTTTTATTGGCTTTAATTAGCTTTTATTAATTTTTAAAATTGATTTTAATTGATTTTCATTGATTTTCATTGATTTTTAGATAGGGAGATTGAAGTTGTGAACCAAGCTCTATCTGATGTGAACAATGATATGGTCGAGTTGCACAAGAAACGAGCAGTTCTGACGCAAAGTTTGACTCATTTGAGCGATGACGTGTCGGAATTGTTTGATCACAGAGCAAGTACGGTTCGAATGTTTTCGTTTTTGAACAACACAATAGCGGAATTGCACATGGAGCGTGCAACCACGAGTCGAATTCTTTCCAAAATGAATGTCAAGTTGGATGCCATATCCAAAGTTCAGCAGAAAATATTGAAGCATTTGGACTTGCGAGTTGATTGACATTTCCATTTTCGTGTTCTCAATGTCAAGTTAAAAATTATGATCAATTTTTAAAATACAAACAATTTAGTAGTTCTTTTTCAAAATTTACAGAAATCCCACGATCTGCTGGAATTTTGCTTATAGATGACGATAGGGGTCGGGAGCCGTAACTTGACAAAAACGAACCAATCACAAGACGCATAATCGCGTACAAATGTGAACAGAGAAATGGATTTCACACATTGAATTTCTTCAGTTGCAGACGTACTGAACATCTTATTGCCATGGAAACCATTGAGAAAACATTACTGAACACACTTTGGAGATGGCAGCAATTTACAGGTTTCTCAAAATTAGTTTTAGTGCAACCACAATGTAGATACCAATGCGAATTTTAGTTCCAACTTTCTAATTATCATATCAATGTGCAAAAGTGAAGTTGTTGCACTTCCTGTATTTAAATTACAAACTCCAACTGCAATAAAGCAAATAAAATAATTTAGAAATTATTTCCAAGGCAACAAGCTATCGCATACTTTTTCCAACGCATGATTTTTGTAAATCAAAATTTCTAATTCAAGAAATTAAATTTTATTTTGTTTTGTGACTTGTTTTTATTCGTTTTTTGATTGTATTTTTTAAATTTGTTCTTATTTTTGATGTGACTGCACTACATGTAAAGTTATAGTTACTTAAAGTGAAAGTATAAGTGCCTGGCATAGACTTACCATAGACTTTGTGGTCTATTGAATGCATATGAAGCGTCATGACATATTTCTGCATATTCTCCGCTATATCTTGACTAAGATTAGCGCACCTGCAAGGGATTAAGGTATGCATCTGCGTATCCTAATCCAGTGGACCCCCGGACAGTAAAACTGTCCCCGGTGTCCATTTTCTGTGTCCTGGGTATCCATATCTCCTATCGACTGATTGGAGAGATTCCCAGAACCAGTGTTCCGATTGGAACACTGGGATAATCTTTATACTGGCCCAGTATATAAGGTGGGTTTCCAACCGGAAAACCTCCTGACTCTTGACTCTGAATACTGAACTGAACTATATGTAAATATATGTTGCACCTATCTAACAAATAGGTGTAGTTTTCCTCCGATGATGGAGACGCCTGACCGTTACCTGCGGTCAAAAGCCGTTACGTACGTTGCCGGTCCTATCGATTGATGCCATCATACGCACTGAACGTTACCGGGCGTGTGCCCCACGGCGCGTTGCGAATGGTGAAGCCGCCACATATACCTGAATACCGCGTAGCTCTGCAATGCTGACTGATATTGTGTGGCAATAGTAATTCCCGACCACGCTTTACCGTAAATACCATGCAGACACACGAAGCAGAACGATAAGCGTGGTATTTTCCCCAGTCTCGCCGCATTTAGCGACCAGATTCCCAATACCAACATGTATTGGGTGGATTCCGACTGTTGCACTCGATCGAGTAGTTCCGTACGTGTCAAATGCTTTTCCCCCTATTCCACAGTTTACCACGACGTTATTCCCGCTAAAAACGTTAACCGAGAACTAAACAAACGTTGGACCCTGACGTTGTTGTGACGATGCAGCCCGCATCAAACGCCGGATCATCCAAAAAGCCAACACAGAAGAACCAAACTCGCAATCGAATAAGTATCCTGTCTGATTATTTCATTGCCTCTCATTTCATCGCCGAACAATGTAGGCGATGAAATGAGAAACCAAAAATTGTCACGCATCAATTTATTGCCTATCATTTCATCGCCATACACCCAGGCGATGAAATGAATAGACGTACTGATTGTCGTACTTTTCAGTATCGTGAACGACGATGAAACGTACGGTGATGTAGTGTACGTCGACGAAATGATATAAATAAAAAGTGAATAACCTAACATAAACATAACTGCTGAAACTCCAGCAGACGAACAACTTTCGAACGACTTCCGAACAACGACATTCGTAACACACCAGCATTGGAATTCATGGAAGCAGTTGCACATGCTTTTAAGCATTAATGTGCATAAATTTTTTCCAAATCTTCTAGTTTTTTGAGGTTAAGTTGGTAGTGCCCAGTATGACCAATTAAATAAACATAATTTTATACAATTTTATACAAAAAATACAATTTGTTTCATCGCCAGTCGCTACATCGCTTCTCATTTCATCGCCTATCGTTTCATCGCCTAGACCGACAGGCGATGAAATGAGAGGCGATGAAATGATCGATTTATTAGATTTCATTTCATCGCCAATTCTTTTCATCGTCTATATCGCCTGACGATGAAACGATAGGCGATGAAATGAAGGCACTTGCTTACATCACTTCATCGCCCTATCATTTCATCGCCAAAAAACGCATGGCGATGAAATGAGAGGCAATGAAATAACCCCACATCATAAGTATTTGATCTAGTCTCCTGTATAATCTGTGAATGATCGACCATGGAAATATCCACAGACAATTATTTAATCCAATGTGGTACTGAAAGTCTTGTGTTTGTTATTGTCATTATGGTTATACATATATGAATAATTTATTAATATAGCTGTTGGACCAATTAAGACATTTGTTAATTAAATGCAATGTATTAGTTGTACAATTGGCCCAATAGATGGCAGTGTGTTGTAATTTGCCGTGACAGCACTCATGGGGCAAGACTATTTCGATCTGGTCCCGGAGTTTCTTTTGACATTGAACAAGATGGCTGCTCCTTTGTGTGCTGTGTGGTGAAACAATTTTTTGAGTTCATTATAATTTTTATTTTATTACCCACAATGATGTACAATAATTCGTGTCATCCCTATGTGGAATAAACTGCCTTTTATTGTTCATTGCAGTGTTTTTTTCTGGGATTACTTTTGTGCACGAGCTCGCAATTGCGCATTGTCACTCGTCAATGTGCATCGTCGCCATTTCCAATTAGGGAGCAGAACAAAAGAATTCCACTGCGCATTGTTTGGCTAGAAGACTCGTTTATCCTTGACATTGTGGTAGCAGAGAATGGTTGCCAGGTCCTTACAAATGCCCCAGGAATTTATAGGGGCTACATTCCGTGAGTAAACATTTATTTTGTGATTGGAATTGACTTGCTTAAGCATTTCGTTTTATTTATTTTCCTGCTCATTGGTATATTGCGAGAGAGATAGCCACTGCACAACAACATTTAACACCTGAATTAACAAGCTGTCATCTGATAATTTTGTGTTATGGAAGGTTGACATGCGGCTACTTTTAGTGTCTCAGGGATTGTATGACCATATTACCGGTACTGATAAACTGGAGGTGAATGCTACAGTAAAAGAAAAAGAGAAATTTAAAGAGAAACATGACTGAGCGTTGGCACTAATTTGCCTAAACGTGCAAGATGATTTGAAGCCATGTGTCGTCGGATATAATACTCTAAAAGAAGCATGGGAGGCATTGATCCGAATATTTGAGCCTACTTCACGTGCCAAGAAAGCACAATTGCGCCGCAAATTTTTGCAGCTAAAACTCAAGGACTGCGAAGACATGGCAGTGTTCATTGCTAGAGTAAATGCCGCGCCAATTCGGTTAACAGATGCTAGTGATATGATAAGTGATGAGCACAAGGCATATCAATACATGGATTTCTTGCCATCAGAGTATGATCAAGTAGTGTTCACTGCTTATCATTGGGATACGACAACTTTTACATCCAAAGCGGTCTGTGATTCTTGCAGAATTTACAAGGCGTAAATTCAAAGGTCTGGGTGTTGAACCAGCACAGAATTTGAAAGCGTTTGTCAGCACCGAGTCGGACCCACCAAAGACAACCGGGACCCGACCCAAGCAGCCGATGTGTTATAATTGCCAGGAAGTTGGACATTATGCAAGTGGATGCCCACACCCGAGAAAGGCCTCGGGACCGGACAAAAGTGCTATAGCCGCATCCGAAGGATGAGGACGTGGTCGCGAAAACAAGCAGCGAGGACGTCAACGTGATGCATTCTTTGCATCCATTGGGATTGGAGATTCCTCAAAAACATCAATTTTTTTTTGTGAGGCAGACGGCTGGCTGATAGACACCGGGGCTATGGATCACGTCTCACATCGGAGAGAGTGGTTCAAGAATTTTAATTTAGTTTCTGAATTCGATATTCATTTGGGACAAGGTTTGTCCAAAGACGTCGGCAAAGGCGATATTAAATTAATTACTTTAGTGGATGGTAAAGAGCGAGAGGTTACGTTCCAAAATGTATATTACGCCCCTGATTTCTCAGCCAACCTAATGTCGGTGTCAAGAATGGACACTTCAAAAAATAATGTTAAAATTTTTGGTGGGGAATTAAGAGTATGTCGGGGCAATGGGAATGCATGTGTTCTGGTAGAAAACGTATGTAATGGGCTGTATAGATTTGCAGGTTGCGTTTGTGCGGCAACAAATGCAAACAAACCAAATGTTTCGAATGTCAAGAAAGACAACCAAAAAAATGCAGTCTCAATTGTTGCTGATAAGAGTCCTGCTTCAAATCCCAAATGCGATAACCGAAGTACTGGGGTCTTGAAGGGAAAGGGAGAATATAGGTGCGCGAGTATACGAATGTGGCATTCTCGCTTTGCCCATATGAATGTGCAGGACCTAAAGAAACTTACAAAAACCCAAATGTTTTTGGATTAGAGAATGTGTTAATTTCGAGGGTTTAAAATGTGACGCCTGTAAATTATCAAAGTCTACTCGGGGGGGTCCATAAGAGAGGATTGGGAGATAACAACAAGGGCACCCCTTGAGCTTCTACACATGGACCTTTGGGGTGCATCACGGACAGTGTCAATCGGTGGTGCTAAATATCTGTTTACAGTTGTGGACGATTATACAAGATATCTTTGGGTTTTTCCCCTTTGTGAGAAAGGAGACACATACTCCATTTTTAAGAGTTTTTTGGCCCGAGTGGAACGTATTTCCGGGCAGAAGGTGTTTGCTATCCGCACTGATTGCGGAAGAGAATTCTGTCCAAAGAAATTTGAAAATTTTCTTAACTCTCAGGGTATACAGGCACAGAGGACTAACCCGTATTTGCCACAAATGAATGGTATGGCGGAACGAATCAACCGAACTTTGTTTGAGGCAGTCCGATCGATTCTAAATGAATCTGGCCTCCCTGATAAATTATGGGCGGAATTAGCACTTACTGTTGCATACCTTAAGAATAGGTACCCCCATAGTCGATTAAAAGGGGAGGTGCCCTATGTTAACTGGAAAAAGTGCAGATTGGCACTCCGGCACCTCAAATGTTCTGGATTCCTTACTTATGTCTATATACCTAATGGGAGAAGGGATAAATTAGAATCAAGGGCGTGGAAGGAGTATCTAGTGGGGTATGCCCTAAGCACCCATGGTTACAGGATATGGGACCCAACCACGGGCAAGGAGCATGAGTCCAAACATGTGGTTGTGGACGAAGATACCTTGTTTACTGTACCAACCCCAGATTCAGTTAACGGTTTACGACTCGAACTTACCGACAGTGCCGTGTAAAGGGGGGGGGCGAAAGGGGCGCCCGCCCCGGGCGCCAAAATTAAGGGGCGCCAAAATTAAGAAGCGCTAAAATTAGGGGCGATTAACTGACGCGCCCCATGCACATTTTGTGCCACTTTTTAGTAGAGGGGGCGCCATTTTTGAAAATTTTTTTTTTTTTTTTTTTAGGTTTTAACAAGACACTTTTGGGTAGGCCATGGGCGCCATTTTATAGACCATGGGCGCCATTTTATAGGCCATGGGTGCCAAAATTACGGTTTGCCCGGGGCGCAACTTTTCCTTCACACGGCTCTGCTTACCGATGTACCAGAGAGTGAGGACGACGAGGACGTTCAAGTATCGGTAACCCCACCTGATTCTAAGTTTGCACCCTAGAAATCTGAATCAGCGGGTGGATCGCATACCACCAATTTACAAAGTTTGCCAATTTCCGAAAACAGGGCATATGAAAAATGGGTAAGGGAAGAGGTGGTGCGAACCAGTGGGAAAACCCACAAGGTTGTTTATGTCTATTATAGACCGCCGACAGGAGAACGCTTAAAAAACATACCTGATATTTGAAGGTTTTGCAAGCTATCGGGTGTCCCATTTAATGAAAAATATTTTAATTTTAAATTCATTGATAGAAGGGTGGACCCCATTGAGGACCCATTACAAGTTAAGAGGGAAGTGGCATGCAAGCGGGAGCCACGGGTCCATTTATTAATTGTAAAACCTCGAAATTATAATGAGGCAATGGAGTCACCGGAAAGGGGAAAATGGACAAAAGCAATGGATGAGGAGTTGGACACGTTCAGGTTCTGTGGGGTGTATCGGAAAGTCCCGAAATCCCAAGATGTAAATCCTCTTGGTTCAAAGTTGTGACGATGTCGACCTGGGGCGGATATTCCAAAAGGAATATTACTTCAGAGGGTTTTGTTCACAAGACCAAAACCTCAACTAGACAATTTTACTTGACCAAAGCTGAGATATCGAGCTTGCACACGAGAGAATGAGATAAATAAACAGACACATAATTATCAATACATACGCACATAATTCAAACGTGAATAATTCTCGGCAATATTATATAATCAATTAAACAATCACTATGCCGACAAATGGCTAAACCTTAAATATTATTAATTCTAACAATACTTCAGAGCTCGAAGCTCTTTACGATTATAACTATAAAGTTAACAATAAACAATATAACACGGAAAACTTATCGCATCGAGTGAAATCGCATCTGGTTTCGTATCCAATTTCATCCTTAACCGGGCTGGTTATTCTAGGCCATTTTTGGGGTTCCACGTGGTTCCTTTGTGTCCATGTCGGGCTGACATCTTGAATCTTTGTGATCCGGAGGTATTTGGTTGACTTTTCCTGCATCATCACAATACCTTTACCATGCGGTAAGAGAATTTCAGGGTGATTTAGGCGAAAACAATCTATTTGAATTGTTTCGCCGCAAAAGCTAAAGTAAATCCCTTCAGATTTACACAATGTCCGATTCCAGACATTTGGGCGAATCTAGTCAGATTCTGAGTTCGAGATTTATGGTGTTCTGGATTTATTCAAATCTAGACAGTTCCAAAATAGTTATATTAATTCTTCTCGTGAATTAAAGTAACTCGATCCGATCGTAAATCTATTCAGAT
>JAQFXT010000994.1:0-22305 GCA_034683725.1 Strigamia crassipes | reverse complement strand
CGCCGACATCGCCGCCGACATTGCCGCCGAGTACCTCAGCTGCTGCGCGGGAGAGCAAGTGGACTCGCCCGCAACATCGGCCGACACATCTGCCGACGCATCGGCCGAGTCATCGGCCGACTCGTCGGCCGACTCGTCGAGCGATGGCTACGGCGACGACATGGCCGACTCGCTGCTGACGTCGGCCGAGTTTATGAACGATTACGATCGGAATCAAGTTCTGGGTAAAAATATAACTGATAACGTGACGGATTTCATCCAATCCATCCAGAGTTTCCTCGAGAGCGAACTGCGGGACAAGGACTGTCTGTGGAGCGGTCAGTGCGCCGATTGGGCGGGAAGTCAGTGCCGACATCGCGAGCGAAGTCGCTCGGACTCGGCGCCGACATTCGCGGCCGATTTGGTGACGACGCCGTCGGCCGGCGTGAATTTCGGCTACGCTTTGCCCGATCTGGTCGCACCGGTCCCGGAAGTGGACGAATTCAAAGTGATCACGTGTTATCATCCGACGAGCGATCATAATTACTACCTCGCGGAGCCCAGGCCGGCGTCGCCGGTCAGGAAAGAGGATCATCTGGGAATCGACACGCCGAGCGATTCAGGTGAGACAGCGACAACTGGTGGCGGGTTTCGGAAATGGCCATTTTTCAAAAAAAAAGAAAGAAAAAAAGATATTTATCTCGATTTAATTCAATCCGGAGAAAGATAGAAATATTTTTATCTGTTTTATCGATCTTTAATTATAATTTTATAATAGATTTCGGTAACGGATGGCGTGAATTGAATCGGATTCGAGTTAGATTAAGATTAGGGTTAATTGAGATTTGTCATCGGCCGTTTCTCGGTATGGAGAAATGTTGTCATAGAGACTGATTACGTAATGATTTATGGTTTTTGGTATTGAATTGGGATAAATTGTGAGTTAATGCCAACTAAAATGAATCCTCGTCTGGGTGATGGAAAAGGTGAGTGAGTGTTAAAAATGTCGCGAGCGGATCGATATTTGTGTCTGGGTTCCTTGACTCGGGGCACGCGCTTTGAAGCCACGTGGCCTTGGTGGAACCATTGACCCACATTTTGCAAACGTCGACACGAGATGGCGGCGCGCAGCCTCAAGGGCAGCCGATGAATTTCCGGCTGGTGACCCTACCTCTCGGCGTTGCCATGACGACCGGGTGTCTGGATCGTCCACCTCGGTTGGCAAGGCGCCACGGTTGCCATGGCAACGGGTTCGGCACACTCGTAACCAAGGTCTGGCGAGGAGAAAGGCTCGAGTGCGTGTCTGTCTGCAGCGCGCGTCACGACGTCTGGCGAGGATGAGCAGCGACAATGGATGAGTGGGATAGAAAAAGAGCGGTGCAGCCATGCCGAGTGTTTGGGTTTGAGCTCGCTTCAGCTGCTGCTCGTCTCCGCTTGTCAACGAGAGGAAATGGGATTTTTTTTCTTTTTTTAAATGTGGGGGTTTTTGTGGATGGATTTAAGGGTGGGGGATGATGTCTGGGGTTTGGGTTTTTTTATTTTTTATTTTTTTTTTGTGTTTGGGTCGGTTGGTGGGGGTAAATGGGTTTAAATTGGATGAGATGTGCGGATCGATTTGGGCGTACGTGGAGGCCATTTTGATTTTAGTGTGGGAATTGAGTTTTGGATGGAGATTTGTTAATTTGGAGGTGGGTGGGGAAATTGGGTTTTGGATGGGGTGGGGGTCTTGGGATGGTTGAAATAAATTTATTTTTTAGGAGGGTTAAGGGTTTTTTTTTTTGGGGGGGGGGTGGGGGGGTGTTGGGAAAATTGTTGTAAATTAGAAAATTGTGAAAAAGTGAGAGAAATTAGTGAAATTTGAGATATTGTATGAAAGTCTTTAGAAATTGTACACAAAAATCGTAGAAGTTTATAAAAAGCTTAGAAATTTTGTAAAAATTTTAGAAAATTTATAAAAAGCTTAGAAATTTTTATAAAAAAGCTTAGAAATTTTTATAAAAAAGCTTAGAAATTTTTAAAAATCTTAGAAATTTAAAAAAAAGCTTAGAAATTTTTATAAAAAAGCTTAGAAATTTTAAAAAACACCTTAGAAATTTTATAACAACTTTATAAAAACTTTATAAATACATTATAATCGTATAAAAATCTTAGAAATGATGTAAAAACCGTAGAAGTTTTATAATTATCTTAGAACTTTTATAAAATCTTAGAAATTGTACAAAAAAAAATCTTAGAAATGATATAATAACTTCAGAAATTTTATAATAATCTTAGAAATTTTATAAATTTTTTTTTTCTTAGTAATTTTATAATAATGTCAGAAATTGTATAAAATTCTTAGAAATGTTAGAAATATTATAGTCTTTTTTAGAGGTTTTATAAAAAAATCTTTGAAATTAGGAAAATTTAGAAAAAATTTAGAAAATTTAGTCAATATAGAAAAATTGAGAAAATGTGGGAAAAAAATAGAGAAAATTTAGCAACAATTAAAAAAAATTGGAAATAATTGAGAAAATTTGGAAAAAAAATTGAGAAAACTTAGAAAATTATGGAAAATTTAGATAACATTGAAACAATTATGGAAAATTTAGTAAACATTGAGAAAATGTGTTAAAAAAAAAACAGAAAAATTAGAAAAAAAAATTAAAAAATTTAGAAAATTTTTTTTAGAAAACTTAAATCTATTACTACAAAATAAAAATAAAAATATTTATTTATTTATTTTATTTATTTTATTTATCTTATTTCTTTAATTAATTTTTAGAATCAGAAATCGACGTGGTCTCCATCACCATCCCGAGCCACCCGCAAACGCGTCAAAAAATCTCATCTTCCAAACACATCATCCGCCACTCGCCGCCGCCAGCCGGCGCCACCACCCGCAAACGACCCACCAAGACAACATTCACCAAAAACAAAAAACAAAACATTGTCAAAACAAACCAAAACGCCGACGACGAGCCTTCGACGTCCATCAAAATGACCATCAAAAGGCTCCCGCAGCCCCCGCTCCGCACGTGGACTAAAAATGGCCGCTACAGGCTCAAAGGGAGCCGCTCGGCGTTCGCGCCCGGCATCACCGAGGCCGAGAAGAACAAGCGTCTCGACCACAACAAAATGGAGCGCCAGCGTCGCAAGATCTCGCTCGACTACTGCTTCGCGCTGCGTGACGTCATTCCGTTCTTCAACACGTCGCGTCAGCGGCCCAAGATGTCCAAGGTGATGGTGCTGACAGAGGGCGCCAAGTACATCCGGGAGCTCAAGGAGACCGAGTCGGAGCTGGTGAAGACGAAGCGGATGCTGCAGAAGCGCCATGCGGAGCTGGTGGCAAAGTTGGGCAGTTTGGTGGACAATGAGGGGGCCCCTCAGGGGGGGTCGAAGATGGTGCGCAGGTCGCAGAGTAAGGCGGGGGGGAAGAGGGGGAGGAGGAAGTAAGGGGCAGTTTGGTTTGGAAGGGCGCTGGGTGTCGGTTAGGACGAGCTTTTGCATTTTTTTAAATCGGAAATTGGAATTTTTTTCTATTTTTTCATCAGAAACCCGGAATTTTTCCATTTTTTTTAAATTGGAAATTGGAATTTTTCACATTTTTTCATCAGAAATCCGGAATTTTTTCATTTTTTTAAATCGGAAATTGGAATTTTTTTCCATTTTTTCATCAGAAATTCGGAATTTTTTCATTTTTCCCTCGGAAATGTGGATTTTTTTCTTTTATTGAAACCGGAAATTAGGGATTTTCAATTTTCCCATTAGAAATCCGGAATTTTTCCATTTTTTTTAATCGGAAATTGGAATTTTTCACATTTTTTCATCAGAAATTCGGAATTTTTCCATTTGTTTTATCGCAAATTGGAGTTTTTCCATTTTTCCATCGGAAATCTGGAATTTGTTCATTTTTTTGAAACCAGAAATCTGGAAATTTTTAATTTTTCCATCAGAAATCTGAATTTTTTTTTTCCTTTTTTAAAAATGAAAAATCTAAAACTTGACAATTTTTCCATAAAAAAATCCGAAATTTTGTGATTTTTTTTTCATCAAAAATCCGGAATTTTCCCACTTTTACACCAGAAATCTGGAATTTCTGAGGCTGGCTCCTATTAAAAACAAAAAGACCCATTGACAAAACTCAACTAGAATTTAAAAAAAAAATTCATTGACAAAACTAAACTAGAATATCCAATCTTCTCACCCACAACCGACACCCACCGCTTCGTATACGAAATTAAAACCGTTCTACATGTTAAAAAACTTCTTAAATTTATCTAAACTCAACCCAAAAGACCGACAATAATAATTTTTCCAATTCAAAACAAATCATGTTTAAAATAAAATTCAACAATGTCGGCCATTTTGGTGATTTCGAAGCGTTTGCGGCGGCAATTTGAGGAACTACTTTTCCTTTGCTGTTATCAATGTAAATGTGCAATTTTTACATGTAATCGTATCTTTTTCAGAGCCGAACTAATAATAAATGTATATAATAATAATAATAATTAATAATTAATAATAATATTTGTCATATCCATTGTCATTATAAATATAAATATTATATATATAAAATATGCAAACTCATTTTTTGCTCATTCATTTCTTTGTCTCAAGTTCCTACATGTTAACACCTCACTGCAGTTTCTTTTTTAAAAAGCTCATAATCATTTTATATTGCGATTTGAATGTGTGGATTTCCATTTTATTTTTATTTTATGTGATAAGTGCCTTTAGTTGTGCAGCAATAACTGATTTTTAAATTTAATTTTTCATCAATAATGAAATTACACTTATTTAATCACCACTTTATGTTTATTTTTGGTTGTCATTTCTTTTTTGCTTCGATTTTATGTGATAATTTTGGAAAATAATACTAAATAAATTAAGTTTTATTATAATTGTGGAAATATCTCGTTTTTATTCATAAAAATACACAAAAATACACAATAACCAGAATGTAAACAACAAAAATGGCTGCACTTGGCTGTCATTTAATTCGTAACAAAATCCACCGTTAGTTGGCGTTGTAAATGATATGACGTAGTAATTTATCATAATGGATGGGTGATTGCGTTAACTTATGACATCAAATTCGATCACGGGGTTGGTTTTGAGGGAAGACGTCATCAGAAACAAAATGTCGTTGTTTACAGTGTTGCCGCAACCTCAGTCTCAAGGTATATGAAATATTTCGATGCTTTTTCGTTTATTAAACTGATTTTTACTACAAAATTAGACGCGAATCGTCCCGAGTTGTACGAAGAAGTGAAACTATGCCGAACCGCTCGAGAAAGGGAAAAGTAAGCTTTGTTTTGGTCATTTTCCATCGAAAATCGCGATAAAATCGTTAAAAATTTGAATTTTTTCGCAGGTACGACAACATGGCCGATTTATACGCCGTCGTAAACACGCTGCAGTGCTTGGAGAAAGCGTACATCAAAGATTGCATCACGCCAAAAGAGTAAAAAAAAAAAATTATATTTTTTCGGCTAAACATTGAAATTTCAATGAAATTATTTGAATTATCGATGAATTAGATACACGGCTGCGTGCTCGCGGCTCCTGGTGCAGTACAAAGCAGCTTTTAAGCAAGTTCAGAGCGACGAATACCCGTCTGTTGATGTTTTTATGAAGAAATTTAAGGTTTTTTTGGGTTTTTTGGAATTAATTTTGATTTTTTTGATGAAAATGTGTTTTGAATTGCAGAAAGATTGCCCGGCAGCGATGGAAAGGATCCGGGAAGATCGGCCAATCACTATTAAGGACGATAAAGGCAATACGAGCAAATGTATCGCGGATATTGTGTCGCTTTTCATCACGTTGATGGATAAGTTGCGTTTGGAGATTAAGGCGATGGACGAAGTACGGAGATTTGTCACTAGGGTGGTTGTTTTTTGGGTTTAATTTTGGTTTTTTTTGGTAGTTGCAACCGGATTTGAGGGAATTGATGGAAACAATGAGTCGTTTGAGTATTATTCCGAAGGATTTTGAAGGGAAGACGAGAATTGAGGAATGGTATGTGAAGTGATTGGTGATTTTGTGTGAATTTTTAGCAGAAATTTGAATATTTTGATGGGATTTTGTGGGATTTGGCTTTAATTTGGTGGAAGTGTTTGGATTTGATGAAATTTATGTGGAATTTGTTTGGAATTTATCAAAAATGTGCGAAATTTGTTGAAAATTTAACAAAAATGTGAAAATGTGGGAAATTTTATGGAAATTTAACAAAGATTGACTGAATTTGATGGAAATTTTTGTAGGATTTGTGGAATTGGTTGGAAATGTAACAAGAAATTGTGAAATTTAGCAAAAGTGTTTGGAATTTTGTTTAAATTTTTTAAATTTGTTTGAATTTTTTGAAATTTTTTGAAATTTGTTGAAAATTGTATTGGATTTGTTGGGATTTCTGAAATTTGTTAAGTTGGTTGCAAAAATTTATCAAAAAAATTTATGGAATTAGTTAGAGTTTTATTTAAAATTTATGAATTATGTAAGAAAATTATGAAAAACATCTGAAAATGTTGATAATCCTTGAAAAATATCTGAATTTTTTTTTAAAATTTAACAAAAATCTCAAATTTTGTCCAAATTCATTCAAAATTTGACAACTTTTTGTCCAAAAATTCATAAGTTTTATGAAAATTTTGACAAAACTTTATAAATTTATTAAATTTTGTCAATTTCTAAAACTTTATGCAATTTTTGGCAAAAATTTGTCTAATTTGCTCAAACATTATTCAAATTTTCTTACATATTTACCAAAAATCTTAACTCCTGAACCCTATTTCAACTATAAATTTTTTTTTATCTGAAGGCTGCAAACGATGAATTCCATGTCTGCTTCGGACGAACTCACCGAGTCCCAAGTGCGCCAACTCATATTCGACCTGGAAACCTCCTACAACGCTTTCAACCGGCTCCTCCACGAACACTAATCCCCTCTCGACACACCCAAATGCTATTTCTACGGACCTATCTGATTCAAAATAGATCTTTCGCCACAAAAACTACGATTGTGTATATAATAAATACAAAAATAAAACTTGATGTATAACAACGAATTTTAATTAAACGAAAAGTCGACAAAACATGACGAAAACTGCATCACGCTTTTGTTGATTTGGTTTTATTTTTGTCTTGTTTTGATCTCCCAAAGGAGTGGGTCGATCCTGGAGGTACTGCAATACAGGGTCATCGGTGACACCTACTTCCATTTCAAAAATTAATTGTTGATTTTTACTACCGTAACATTTATCCAGAATGCCATTTCTTTATTATTTTGTTAATGATTAGACCCGGGACAAATGCATAAGTACATAGGAAATTATTATTGAAGTAATTCAGAAATAAATGCATGAATTTTGAATGCATATTATAAATGTATAAATTGTCATTTTCCTCCTTTTGCACACCCATATTGATGCATTATACATCTTGAAAATGCATTATTTCTTTTGGAAATGCATTATTTCTTTTAGAAATGCATTATTTTTTTGGGAAATGCATTATTTTTTTTGGAAATGCATTATTTCTTTTGGAAATGCATTATTTCTTTTGGAAATGCATTATTTCTTTTGGAAATGCATTATTTCTTTGAGAAATGCATTATTTCTTCTGCAAATGCATTATTTCTTCTGCAAATGCATTATTTCTTCTGCAAATGCATTATTTCTTCTGCAAATGCAGTATTTTTCGTGAAGAAATCATTCCAAGGATGTTATGTCCTGGTAATGTTATTTTATATAAAAAATCTTAAATCATCTAATAAAGAATTTAAAAAATAATTTCTATTGGTTATAATTTATAACCAAAAAATTATTTTTTATAAACTTAGAAATGGCATCGATTTGCTATTGTAACCCACGAATAAATTTTTTTATTTTACATATTTTCATATTTTTTATCGCATGAAATTGAATTTTTGATGCATATTTTGTGCGCATAAAACACTTTTTTTTGCGTAATAATTATAGTCAATATTTGCTTATTTTATTATATTTTGCGTCTAAATTTTTCCTTTTTTTCCTCGCTTTGTTCTCAATTGCAAATTCAAATTCTCCGTATTTTGTAAACTAAAAATTGAAATCCAAATCCAAATTTTTACTTCTAGCGTAACTTTTAATTTCATCACAAGCTGAAACGTCAATACTGTTACAATCGGTGATGACTAACTTATTCAATACATTTTGCACTTCCAACAATTTCATGATCGAAGCGGAACTAATAAAATGACATTCCCTCAATTGTAAACATTTCAGATTTACGACCATTTTTGATTCCACAAATTCCGAAATTAAAACGTCACTAACTGCAGCTCCGCAGTCGTAAACGAACAATTCCTCTAATTTTGTACACGGTAAAATTAACCTTCTCACACGTCGTTCCGTAATATTATTTCCATTCAAACGCAGTTGAAGAAGGTTCGTTAACGACACATCGTCGTCATCAAAAAGTGTACAATACGACAACGTTAATTTTTCTAACATCGGCCAAGCGCCGCCATTAAACCGGATGTTGACGCGATACAGCTCGAGATTCGTCAATCGCGGAGGCCACGCTAAAACATTCAAATCCAGATCTTGATTAACCAAAGCTAAACTACGTAAATTCGGGAAAAAAGTCTTCAAGATCGGAATATGTTCGTTATTTATGGCCGGAAGTTCTTCGATGGCATAAGTGCGCGATATTTCGTTCCTATTCGACTCGTTCGCTAATTTATTAAGTAATTTGTCCCAACGGTCGTTTTCAAACACTTTTAAAAGTGGCAGTTTGTCGAGCAGGACCAAACACGCTTCCGTACTGGCACGAGTTGATTGAACGTTCAAAGACTCCAGCTCGACGCAATTGCTTATTGATCGGAGCCCGGTGCTTGAAATGTTGCTACAAGAAATGTCGAGATGTTTTATCAATGTACAATTTCGGCAGATTGCAACGGCAACTTTATCCGTGCATAGTCCAACAAGACGTAAACACTCAAGTTTGGGTAAACTTTGTACCAGTTTGACTCTGCACGCAACTGGCACAATTGGATCTCCGTAGTGGTTCAGCACGCTCAATTCCGCGAGGTTTTTACTAACTTCGGCGATTTTAGAAAGTAGAGGAATCATGGGTAGATCAAACCTATTCAAATGGTGGAGCGATGTGGTGCCGGAATTGATGAAAATATTTGACGGCAAAGTTTGATCGGTACATTCCAGACACAATCGTTTGAATATGTTGCTAATAAACGTAGGCGGTTGATGTGCTAGTTGATCGTGCATTCGTAACTCCTGAAATCGAGTGGTCGCCATATTTAAACACAAATCTTCCAGACTCGCTGCCGATTTCCTGCATGGCATGTTTACTGCGTGGGTCAGATACGAATGGTTTAGTTTTGGTCAATTTCTTAATATGTGGTGTGTTACTTGACCGTACGATGAACGTTTTACTTGACCGTACGATGAACGTTTTCTGGACGTTATTCGTTCTTTTAATGTCGATTTTATTATGAAACGGATTTTATTTGTTAGTTTATTTTACGATGGTGTAAAAATTGGTAATTTATCTTTTAAGCAGTTAAGAAAAAGGCCAAAAACTCTTGAACCTGCAAATTCCTGTTCGAAATGTGTATTTTGTTTACATTTAAGCTAATCGTAAGCACCGTTCTCCATTAATCTTCAAATTCAAGTTTTTAATTTTAGCGTAATTTCTAAATTCACCATAAGCTGAGTTAGAATTTAAATAGAGATTTCAGGTTGTTTGGTTTTTGTCGAGTACAAATTGACGACTACCAAAGTGTCGTGTAAAATCGACATGACAGACATGCCGAGCACGACACCCAAATTAGAGCCGACATCGCAAAGAAGTTTCACCAACGGAAACGACAAATTTTCTTCAACAACTTCCTGAAGATTATGAAAAACCTTTACATTGAGTTGAGTAGCCATTGTGCTGTAAGACATAAAAATCTTAAATTCAGGATAATAGATTGACTCGACGCAAGGTTTGGTGCACTTGCAATCTCCGATTGGATCGGTTTTAAGCATGACCGACAGGTATTGCCGCTTGACCAATTTTGCTGAATTTGCATCTTTGCACGTGTCCAGCGTTGAATTCATAAATGGCAATCTGAAAAATCATTGCGGGAAAGTCAAATTGCCAAATTCCAAACAGGGCCGGCCTTCTTCAAGTCGGGGCCCGGGTGCGAAAAGAATTGTGGGGCCCCAAAAGAAAAAGATATGGAGTGTATAGAAGTTGTGTCGTATGACGCAACGAAAAACAGTGCGTTCACGTTACGTCTTACAATGTTGATGCGACCATTGATGTATTGATTTATTTCATTTAAATTTTTTTTAATTTTACAATTTTTTATTTTTGTTTGCTTTTTTTGGGGGCCCGGATGCCTCGCACCCGCTGCACCTCTCTTGGGGCCGGCCCTGATTCCAAACTACTAGCGTTTTGTACTTGCAACTGGGAACTTGTGCTGACAACTTGTTATCCAAGCACACTTTCAAGCATTGCACGTGGTCTTTTTTCCTAATGCATGGACTAGTAGGTGTGTTTATTCTGATTAACTGCAAAAAATTCTCATTTTGGTATTGTTGGTGTAATAGGAATTTGAGATTCCATACTTTTTGCATGGTGTAAAGGAGTTGGTACGATGCTGGTTCTTGTATGTGGAGATATGTCTTCAAACTGAATGCATTGCCAGGAAATATTTGAAAAATCTTTGTGAAATAAAAAAATAAAAATTAACAAGAATAAAATGTTAATTTGCTCTATTACTTTTGTGGTGCCAACACACGCATTGTTTTCATTGAAGGCAAGTACCGTATAGCCATAAAATCGTGGAAAATATTTAGCAACGCCTGAAAAGTAATAAACTGACAGTCAACGGATTGTCAAACTTTCATAGCAATTTGATCTTTTCTTCTTGGGGAAACCACCTAGTTCTTGTGGGTTGCTCATGGTACTGGGTACATAGTGAACAATGCCCACTCTTGCACCATCCTGCTGAAGTGTTGGTAACTAAGTTTTCTTAAATACAGAATTTGTTTTTTACCTGAATTTAATTTTATGCATATACCAAACACAGTAGGAAAAGATTCAAGGGTTATAGGGACTGGAACAGTTCTAGTCATCTCCTGTAAAAATACATATCAGATTTAAAGGAAAGCAAGATTTTGTAAAATGTATTATGAAATGCATTCCATAAAACTAAAATGTGTTTTAAAATACTATAGTTTTATAGATGCAAATGTATTGTCAAAATACATTAATATATACTGTACCATTTGTTTTAGGACTGAATACTTTTGACCTATTCTGGCCCATTTCCACAATAGTTCAACCGGCGTTTTATCAGACACCATGTTGAACATATCAAAGGTATCGGGACAACCTGGAATTCCATTTTTTTTCATGAATTTTCTTTTTTCAGTGCCCATTTTTCCACTATCAGTGCATAAAACTAGAGTTGGAAACACAATGTCTTCAACTGCAACCATTCTCACGGATAAGGTCTTCGGATAAGACAAATAATGCGCAATGCGATCATAAATTTGAAAGCCACATACAAAAATTGAGAACGTAGTGAGCAGAATCCAAAAATATTTTTTTATGCGACCATTAGTTTGTTCGGCCAAAATGTACTGCAAGCTGGCAAATTGAAAATTGTTGTCCGAATCATCCGCTGGTTTGTCTCCGTATTTCTTAAGACATTTGTTTACTCGATCTTCGAATACAGGATAATGAACTGATGATTTGTTCTTGTATTTTTTAATATTCTTAAAAATCAGATTGATTAAGATGATGATCATTTCAACAATCATGAGACAAGACACTCCAAGAGTAAGACCGATGTTTCCTCCTAAATCGCATAAAAGCGCAATGATGTCGTAAGCCGCGACTTCTTTTGCGATTCTTATCGAGTCAAGAACTTTTACTCTAACAACCGATCCAGAGTCTTTTTCCAGTATGAAACGATTTGAAATTATTATTTTTTTACATGAAGGAATGCATTTACATGTGTTGGCTGAAGCATCGAGTTTCCAAGACCCAGCGCGTGCTGACTTTACTTCTGAATGCACCCAGCCGTAGTTTTTTTTGCACTCGGGCAAATGATCATAGTCACGCATGTAAGGCAACCTAAAATATAAACAAATGTATTAAAAAAAATTATTTTGTTTTTTATCTTTGGTCGTCCAGCACTTCCTATTCTAAAGCTAAATACTCCTAAGGCTACTAGCCCACAGACTCCTGTGCCCACAGACTTTTTTGTGTGCATAGACATGGCGGTACAGAACTTCTAGTGGCAGAATGTGTCAGTCTGTCTCGCCAGACTTTCTGCGGTACTCACATTACAAAGCAGTAAAAACAAACAAAACAGAATCAATGCAAATTAGATTAAAATTAAATTTGTATTGATTCGACGAAATCAATGCAAATCGGTTTAAAAAAATTATGACCGGTCACAAATAGTAGAAACTGATTTTGACCGACCGATCTCTAAATTTTGTGCCAACAGATGTTTCCGTGCTTGGAAATATAGGTCGGCTTTCCGTTGCATTGACTTGCCAGAAAGTGAAGTTTTTGTGCACAGACATTCTGCTCAGACATTCCTAGGCTGGAATGAAATTTGTGAGTACCAATTTATTCTGCGGGCAGACTGATTTCCGCTACAAGAAAGTGCTTATGAGTACTTAACTTAATATTCAACTGCTGTATACATAAAGTTGTCAATTGAACCAAACTAACCTGCATGATAAGTTTTTTGATTGTAGTTGCAGGTGAATACATTTTTCTTCACACAATCCAGCGTCTTTAATAGAATTACAAAGTTCTCTTGTTTTGTTCATAAATTCGTACTGCAACAGAAGACAATGATTGCTTTAGCTGAGCACTTCTCTAAACAGCATTTAAAAGAAAAACACTTACTGTTGTAATAGATGAAAGGCTTAGCATTGAATGTTTAGACTGTACACCAAGATCATTGTACCCTGATGTGGAATGGATCTCTTCTTTGTTAAAAAACATAAACTAATAAAACAGAATTAAATAATCTCTGTAATCAAATTTACCGGTATCGATAATGTCTTAGTAAACTTACCCAAATTATTGGATTGCCGCATCGTTCTCCAAGATTAGTTTCATTGAACTTAAACAGAAATTGTTTTTTTGGATTGGATAGTAGAACTTTTTGATCTGAATAAAAATATGTTACAAAACCCTCTTTAATATTTACTCAGGTCTCAGCCAAGCTAATTCTAGCGCCCGTGGCAGTGTCGGATTGCTACGTGTGAGAGCAGGTAAACAGAATGTGAAAGAAAAGACGAAAGGGTCCCACAGGGGACTTAGAAGCTAAGTGACCAGGATTATGGGTGAATGTAAGGGATACATCATAAAATACAACCTATCTGCTTGGAATCAAAGTATTTAATAAGCAAAACAATACTTTTGTGGGTCCATGAAGACTACTAGTTGAAATCAGAGATGACAGAGAACAAGAAGAAAAAGGTTTTACTCCATTTTCTGTACATGGAAAGTAACAAAGCAATAACACATAGCAACATGGTAACAAAAGCAATAACTGCGCCATCTATAGCCACTCAACAGACTCATAATACATATTTGCTTACAACTTTAATGTCAACAAAGAAACCTTTGAAGAATAAGAGCTTGCTTATAATACTTAACAACAACACATGCTAAAAAGCTTAAAATTAGAGTTAAAATGAGAACATAGAAACAAAATACACAATAAATAAAGATTTACTACACATTGCAGTAATTCACTTACCAGGCTTGAAGTAAATACACGAACCAAAACTACTGTCGGTATATTTCATATTGCTTTTTAAGTTAAGGGATGAGTTCTAAATAGTAGAAAAGAGATTTTTGCATTAAATGTTGTTGTATAATTTAAAAACAGCCATACTTGGAGAGTGTGAATGCTCTGAATAATGCTACTAGTGTTCAACAAGGACCAAAGCTCCAGAGCAGTGAGGCTGGTGTTTCTCATGTAGTACACCAATGGATTCATGCATGTTATTGACATTGCCGGTGGTTTCACACCACCATCAACCTTCATAGCGTACTTCGTAAACTCGGGAGTAATGGTCGTGCAAATTGTTACGCCAGGAAATTCAATCAAGTTTTCAACAAGGTTGTAAATGTTGACAAACGTCGGCTCAGACTTGTAGTAAGAGTATCGGTCGTTGATTAATGCAATGCAGAGAAGTGCGCTCAGCGCAAGAATGAAGCTCCAAAAGAGACGAAAATGCCAATTGAGTTTACCGTCGTTGATCTTATAAACGATGCTCATTAGACCGGAGTCACCATCTTTGGTTGCTCCTTGACTTTCCACCATTTGACGGATTATTCTTCGAAAACGCGGCTGGAGTTTGGAAATCATGACTTTCAGTTATCGCCCAAGCCCAACACAAACTTGTTGTCAATGCAAGTTTGTTGACTATAAGTATCAACTCTTCTAGTAGGAACTGGACATGAAAGAGGATGTACCGACTTACTATAGGTTTGCTTGTTTGGACACATTTAATATTCACAAAACAAGCTGCAGTGGAAATGTGTAGCCATGTATGGAAACATCAATAAGACAAATCACACCACACCTTATTCTAATATAAATTTAAATTTAATATTCAAACTCACTACTAGTTAACTTCTATCATTCATCGATTCTTGCAAAACTTGGTCTAGCGGGTAATTTATTCGACGGTCATTTATTTGCCGGTAAACCTAACCTAACCTCATCTAACCTATTTTGACCTCACCTCATTTAACCTATTCTATCCTAACCTCAACCTCATCTAACCTAAACTAAACTCATATGACCAAAATACAATTCATTCCTGGCGAATAAATGACCATCAAATAAACGACCGTCGAATAAACAAACGGACATTGGTCTAGCTAGGACTATCACACCCGATGCCAAAGGACAACTCCCTTGTTCACCATAGTAACGCTCAGTGACCACAGTCAGGACTGGACTAGCTCGGTGGGATATTGGGAATCTCCTGGTGGCCCATGCTGAACTGGCCGGGCGGGTTATTGGGTAGCCCGGCAAGAAACCAAGAATTCCCAGTACTAATTTCAATCCTAGTCCAGCCATGATCAGAGTCCATCTGAGTCACAGCCTTCATGAGTGATCACATGGCCCATACGTAAGTATGATGGGAACGGTTAAACTGATTCACCATACTTTGCATGAGGTCTGACAATTCCGCTCCAGTAGTATCAGCTCGCCAGAATGTATAGAACTGGAAATGTTTTTAATGGCATTGGGAATTCAAGTTGGAATTTTGTAGAAAAAAATAAAATACAGTAAAAGATGTGTCTACCGGTATTCACACTTTATTCTAAAATAAATTTAAACTTATTGTGAAAAACAAAATTGTTTATTTAGTAGACGAAGCAAAATGAATTTATTTTTGGATATTTAAGAAAAGTTTCTTGCGGTTTCAATGAACAGTTTTGTGAGCAGATGAAAAAGTGGTCCCGGGCAAAACTGGAAGCTGGCGATTGGCTTAAAATAAATCTTAAACGACATTTAAAAAAAAGTTTGTTCAAACGAGCTAAATAATACATTAAAATATTCTATTAATCTCAAAAAGACTTTACTCGAGACAAACAAATCCAAAACTAGAATTTGTAAACGAACGAGCGAGGAGTGAGTGCGGTATTTACAGCCGCCATTCCAATGGCGAACAACAACAACAACAAGATGGTTACGCAGTAGAAAATTTGTAAGTAAATTGATAGATTTGAGGCTTAAAAATTACTTACTAATTCTTTATTATGGAGATACTGTATCAAGGAGTTATTATTTGAGTCTGGGATGCAGGAAAACATGAAAAGTGACAACATGACACAAGTAGCATTCAACAAACGAAGCGTTTTGGATCAAGTTCTTCAATATTACTATGATGCAATGAACAAGGAAGAACAATTTTAATTTTTTAATTAAATAATGTCTAAAGTTGAAAAAAAATTGTTCTGTATCTTTCTCTACGAATGTTTGTTTTAGATATAAAGCGACAGCTCTTCAAGATGTCTCCTTTGAATAATACAGAATTTGAATAGAATTTAAGTTGAACAAAATACTTACTTTTATTTACAGTGAACTCTGTAGTCCGGCCGAAGAGTGTGTTGCAACTGTATTATAGTAAAGTCTCTATAATCCGATACTTCGCAAGTCTAACACGGCCAGCAATCCGACATTCAGCAAATCGATTATTGAAATTTTTATATTAGGATCTGTCTGTGTTTATATGTGTTGATTTCTGTTTGAATTTAAGTTTTTACAGTGTTTTTTTCAATTTTTAAAATTCGTTATAACAAGGACTTAAGGGTATTAGAGTGCTCAGAAAAACTTGTTCTTTACAACGAATAATTCGTAATATCAAAATTTATTATGTTAAAATTGTTGGTCTATGACTAACTAGCCAAGTTATAAAAAAAATGGTTATATTGCGGTTCATCATAAGTGCAAGTGCCCTTTTTTCACGTTTTATGTTGAAACGGTTGTATAACACCCGCCCTAACCATGTATGAAGCTTAATTTATTGATTTCAAAATCTAGTGACTCCAGACATCCTTTTCCATGTTTATATTTAAAGGTGGATTCATACTTATTGCTGCGAGTTGCATTGTGGGATTGATTTAGTCATAAGGAAGGGGACTATCTACTTCAATTTTGTTTTGAAATCGTAGCAATGCAACACACTAAACTTACATTTGGCGAATCAGGAACGACTTTAATCTTGTGGGACAAAGCGAGACTGGTCGAGACATCTCAGCATTACCGGATGTGAAATTTTTTTTTTCTATTTTAAATACAATGCAAATATATAAATAAATTTCTATTTGTTGATGAGTGTTGCAAAGTAATCCCAAGTTACACATTGATTTCATATTTTCTTGGTTCTTCAATCTTTATATTTAGCCAATTGTATGCGAAGTTTTAATGGTTTTTGAGGATCATGTTTTGTGCCATTAATTTATGCAGTAAAACTTGGAAAGGTGAGAGCACATCCTGCACCTGATTTGTTCAAAGCCGTACAGAGCAGAGCCCAAAGTTCAGTTTAAACACCTCACGACAAATGATAAAAACGGGAGACTCTTTGTCGAAGTATGGTGAATTATCGTAAATGTTCCGATAGAGCACCTATGAATTTAGTTGTTTTGGTCAATTTAAACATTGAATTTAGTCATTTTGGTCAATTTAGACATTGAATTTAGTCATTTTGGTCAATTTAGACATTGAATTTAGTTGTTTTAGTCAATTTAGACATTGAATTTAGTCATTTTGGTCAATTTAGACATTGAATTTAGTTATTTTGGTCAATTTAGACATTGAATTTAGTCGTTTTGGTCAATATAGTTATTAAATTCAGTTGTTAATTCGGTTGTTTCGGTCAATTTAGACTTGCGTTGTAAAAAGATATTGCGTTCATTTACGGTACAAAGTGCTCACATAAAATGTGTTTTGTTGTTGTTTATTTTTAGGAGCATTAAGATAGAACTCTGAGCTTGCTTTTGTAAGTGATAGGATTTTTAGGGATGATGATCTTTTGCGTTGCCCTGGTCGTTTCATTGGCTGCGAGTAAGTTTGTATTACTATAATGCAAAACGAACATTTTATTCAATTTCTTCTCTTAAGGTTCTTATGCGGCAAGACACTTTATTGAATCTGAACGGGAAAAAACAGTAGCGTTTGAATGCAGTATCAACAACACAACTGTGTGCAAATTATACCTGTACCACCGCAACGGTAATCAAGCAATCCTAAGCAGATTGAAATCCACCAATGACAATTTTAAAATCAGAGACGAACAATCTTGCATTGTGGACATTACTAGCACCAAGTTGTACGATACTGGTGAATACCACTGCGTCACCGACAAAGACTACGAGGTCTTTAATCTGGACGTCAAATGTAAGTTTTGCATAATTGTTTTTGTCTTTGGACTAATTTTCAAGTACAGTTACAGAGATTCCGTTTCAGCTGTTTTACGACCACAAATTGTGGACAAATAATTCACAACATTTGATGCGGCCAAACAGGCGTGGTTACGTTGACTTTAGGTGTCAATTTTACTCACGTTCGGACACAACGGCCGAATTTAAATGGTACCAGAACAATGAATTAAAGAAAACTGATTTTGAGTCGACGGAAGAAAACGGTGACTTGTGGGAATCGGAATCAAATTATCGATTTTATACGACAAAGGGTGTAAAAGAAACGGAAATTAAATGTGTGGTTTCGTCTGAATTTGAAAAAGAAGTTTTAGTTGGAACCTTTGGGATGCCCTGTAAGTAATAGAATTAATTATCTCGAACACCCATAGCACTTTTGACCCATTGGCCTTGGATCTGCCATTGTAGCCACTACTACAGTTCGCGGACCATGTTCATCTCTTCGACACCACATCTTCGACAATCATGTCTTTGACAATCATATCTTCGACAATCATCTCTTCGACAAGAGATGTACTGTCCATTATGTGGTATATAAGTGACACTTAATAAAATGTTCCTCAATCACCTACTGAGGAAGACCAGTAATGATCGAAAACGTTTTGGGTAAACGCATTTTAGCGTATTCTTTAACACGTCGATGAAGCAGAATAGAAATTGGCTAAGCTTGTATTCGGTTTGGCCACTTTCGGTTTTGGTTTCGAGATTTTCAAACCGAATCAGTTAGGTTGAAGAAAATATCAGTTGGGTTCAGTTTCGGTTTAAGGAGAAACTGAACTGAACTAACCCGAATACGAGCTTACCCTTGATTAAATCCCCATGTACGAATACTTCGCACTGTATGCTAATTTGACATAAAAGAGTAAAGAAAGCTAGATGAAAAGCAATAGGAATAGAGGAATTGATAAAGTTAAATCAAAATACCGTGTACCCTGTACAGAGCTGACATAGCACCTTCTGGACAGGTTTGCTAGAATCCAAACTCAACTAATACCCAGCAAAAGAAAATTGGAGTATGACGTCAACAGTTCACAAACTTAGCTGATCCTCGATCCAGGTTCAGATTTAAGCTGGATCTTGGATTACACATGTTGAAGAACAAAGAAAAGTTTGAAATGGAGTGAATGAATAGAAGTGATGACGTAGGACAGGAAAGCTGGGATTATGATGCATTGCACTGTCATCAATAAAAATTGGACCAACAATTACAATATCTTAAATGCAACAATTTAATTTTTTAATAAACTATTTCAGGTTTTTATGTTGTTTCCTTTAAAAATTGCTGAAAACACAACTCAGTGCACTTGACCTTTAAAAAAAATTCTACATTCGTTTCAGATGCGACAGATGAGGTTTGGCTTCGAGACGCTTCGGATAACAAAGATAGAAACATTCTGCGTGGTGAATGGAGAAACATAACGTGCGAAGGTAATGGATTTCCTGCTCCAACCGACACTGTGATAAAGAGGAAGATTGGTAATAATGATTGGGAGGTTGTGACGTTTTCGGAAGCATCGTTCAACGTAACTGAATCGGGGACATATTTGTGCGAAGCACGAAATGGCAACACTACAAGTTATGTTGCATCAAACCAACTGTCGTTTCGAAATTATGGTTAAGTATTGTTAGTTAGTTGTTTAACTATTCTGGTTAGTTATTAAATTGCTTAATAATGTTTCAGATCAAGATTTTGCAATTTTGAATCAAATGGTTTATGAGTTGAATGCCACTGTGTATGGAATGCTGCTAAAGGTAAATTGCAGCAGTATTGGAAATGCGTGCACTCAATATAAAAAACTATTGCATTTAGGTGCCTAGCAACTGAAGGGACTACAGGTCATTTATCCAAGACCAAAATTAAAAATTCCTGTACAAGTTAAAATAAAATCCCTTCATCAATCCAAAATATTATCAACTGGTAATTTCCGGTTTAGTGATGATGAAACAATTTGTTTCTGACTTCAAATGGAAAAGTACCAAAAAGCTTCGAATAAACGCCGGGGTGTTTACTTTTTTCGAGAACCAACCCCCTTGGGCGCCTGCTATGTTTGTTGCAAAAGTGAAATTAAAGATGGAAGTAACTAAAGTCTGACCGCATGGTAATTTGGAGAAATTAGATTCGATTTTTATTCATGGTTACCAGGTGGCGCAGGCGGAGCAGCGTCACAAATTATACATAAGAACGTATTTGATTTCAGGCGGTTTTTTAAGCCAGAAACAGCAACAGAAAAATAATTAGGGCGGAAAAATTAGAAAAACCATTGCTTTTAGAATAGGAAATGGGTATGCAACTTAAGGTGTATGTTATGTGTATGTAATGTAACGTATACGTTACATATATGCTCAGCGCTTAATTGGACTAGGCGTTTATTGTCCAAAATGCTTCAGATCTCTGGACTAGGGTTGCACCGAATATTCGGTTTGTATTCGGTTATTCGGCCTATTAGGCCAAAAAACCTAATATTATGTATTTGGCCGAATACATAACAATAATAAAATCACAATTATTTACCGTTTTTAATGGAAAGTTTCCTCTTTTTAGGGTTAATAACAATAATTTACACTTTTATAAATTGAATTTTTTATGATAACTTTATGTTTATAGATAAAAAATGTATTTTTTTTTTAGAAAAATTGCATTTTTTAGAATTTTTTTTTTATTGTGAAAAAATTGAATTTTTTTGAAAAAATTGTTTTATTAATGAAATAATGGCATCTTCTACGTAAGATACAATTTAAACTTAAAAGTAGCAATTTTAACATAGAAAGTACGTTACATGTACAAACGGCTGTTTTTCAATGGAAAAATTACACTTTTTTAAATTATTTGGCTATTTGGCCGATTACCGAATATTTGGCTGTGGTATTTGGCGCCGAATATTCGGTATTTGGTTATTCGGCATTTTAGGTATTCGGTGCCAACCCTACTCTGGACGCTTAAATGGACACAAGCTGATGTACGGCCCCGGCGTTTATTCGGACTGCTTGGCGTTGCATAGGGCTACAGAACATTGACCAATGGCTGGATAGAGTAATAACACCCACTAAACTCTGTTTCAGAAAACTTGTGACAAACTCTGATTGGTTAGGCATATCAGAAACTTAGAGTATGTGATCAGTTGATCATGTGATTCTTCTCAACCAATACGGAAAGACTCAATTTAAAAATGGCAGTTTATTACTCACTAAAATATCTCTAAATAAAAATTATTAAAATAAACATAAAAAATTCACAACAAGTTTTAATAGTGATTTTTTTTGTAGTGGCCAGAATAGAATTAGAAAGCTAAGTTCAAAACTAACCGGTCAAGATTGGTTCTAAAAATGTACGCAATAAACCTAGTTTATATAGTTGATCAACATCCTCTTGTAGGGGATAGGTGCACTATTTGCTTTATTTGTTAATTGTGTATTTGTAACTATGATGTAATTGCTGCGGCAGATCACTAGCCAATGGGAGTTTGTTACAAGTTTTATGAAACAGTGAATAAGGAAGTTGCGTGCCCTGGAAGTAAACAAGAGACCAATCCGGAGAAGGTAAGTGAAATAATGCAGGGTTATAAAAGGGACGACAGAATGAATCTTGTGACAGTAAATGGATGCCCACAAAGCTCAAGGTTGTCATGATAAGTGCCAGATGCACGACACGTGTATAAGAAAATAACACTCGAGACTGTACTGCTTCGATACATTTGCGACCAATACGTTGACCATGTGGTCAAACGGCTATGTGGGCAGCATAGTCAAATTGGGGAAATAGATTTCAGTGGGAGGATTTCAACAGGCATTTTGTTATGTTTTTGAGTGTTTGAGATGAGATTTGAACAGAATTTGCTTGCTTCATATCAGATAAGGTGGCCAAGTTTATCAAATGTGTAAGCCATGTCCTGGTGGTTTTTAACAAATTTCCAGATGGCTGCCAAGTTAAATGCTGATATGACGTCATTTGCTATCACATAAAAGTACTTCAATACTAGAAAACAGTTTGCAGTACTAGTCCAAACGTACCAGAATAATAATTTTTGCAAATAGAAAATATACGCTAAACTTTAATGCTACCTAGTCGATTACATGTAACTAACTACTGTATCTTGTTCCAGCTGCTATTTCTGCAGTTTTGACACAGTTTCTTTCAAGTCAGACAGCTGTTGATTGATGGCTGCAAGCTCCTTATCTAAAGTAGAAAATAGCAATTATTTAAAATAGCCCTTCCGTACAGTATATTGAATGAGATTAATAAAACTTAACCATGTTTTTGTGTTAACAATTCAATTTTCTCAGATAGACTTTGTTTCATTGTTGCAAGTTCCTTATCTGAAATAAAATTGCGATAAAAATAAGCATGCCACTAACACTGTCAGA
>JAQFXT010000993.1:0-22312 GCA_034683725.1 Strigamia crassipes | reverse complement strand
GATTTCTTTAATTTGTCATTTGCTGAATTTAAGCGAGCATTGATTGTATTATTTGAATTGTGATTTTCTGTTTTTTTGCATGTACTTGGATATGGTTGTTACTTTGTCCTGTCCCTCCCCTTGTAGGCGCATGCTGTTGGGAGTGACAGGAATACAGGAATGTAAACCAGTAAACATCATTATTATTATTATATGCTTTCATGTTTACGTGTACAAAAAATAGAATTTTATGATTGAATTTGGCACAGACCGGTTTTTAACATATTTTAATTCAATTACTTGAATGTGAAGGTATGCATTTATGGCAACCATGAGAATGTTGAAAGCTAACACTAATGGTTTGATATTATAAGCTCGTCTGTTTTGCATCCACTTCGGTCCCAAATAAAGCGAAAACAACACGTAGACAGAACAAAGTGCTATTATCACCAGAGGACTGCTCAAAAGAAAATATTCATCCATTCTTTTATCTAATACGTAGTCAAGATTAGCATACCATCTGATTAAGTATTATTTGCAATTGATTTACCATACCTCTTTGATCCCATATGTTTTCATACGCTATTGATATTTGGTGGAAAAGGGATGAGTTTGTTGCTTCCATTTTGCAAAGGTTGATTATTATGGTTGCTAAGTTTTATGCTAAATTACTTATGAATATATATCCAGTGCCAGATGTGTTTAATTCTGCTACATCTGTTTTTTTTCTTTCAAAAACAATACTGTTATCATTTAGAACAATCTTGTAAATGTGGTATTGAAGTGTTGCAAAACAACAAAAATTTAAAAAAAAAAAAAAATTAAACATAATAATTTGCTGTTTAAATTAAATAAACAAATTAAAAATTTTATTATTCATAAAATACATGATTGAGTGGGAATAAATGCTTAATTGAATTGTGGGGGATTATTTCTGTTTGTGTTTGTAAGCTTTTTTGTAAAAGTTGGCAAACAAAGCACACATGATGAACACTTGTGGGAAATAAAAATAAATTGATTTTCTTGGAAAACCACAGTCTTCCCACATGCTGCAGATGAAATGCAAGCCAATCAAGACAAATTGCACCTGAAATGTGTAGAAATGTGTTAGTTAGTTTTAATTATCCCATCTATTTTGCTGGTGCCACTAGCTCTGTGTAAGACATTGGGATTATCCTTTCAAGAATGAAACAATAGAATGAAAAAGGTATGAAGAGGTGTGTTGTTTACTTCCATAGCTTGTAATTTATATACTGTCCAGACTAGATAATAATTGAAGACAATAGAGTTCATTTGAATTTTCTGGAATAACATCTGTAATGTGTTGTTAGTTTGTTGGTCAATACAGATACTCAATCTTGAATTTGTTGCACACATTATGTATTGTGTTGGGGATAAACAATGCTACAGAAGTGGATTGTTGGTGTTTATTTTTTTTTTTAAATTTGGAAGTAATAAATTCATAGGACTTTGAATTGACAGATTTCCTTGCTGTTAAAACGTCGCATCCATTTTTGAATACCACCGACTAGAATTGTGGAATAATTAGATTTAGGTTCTTGGTGGAAACCAAGAACTGAAAATATGAATTTTTAACTCTGAAAAATTTTTTTGCTACAGAAACTTCTCTGTCAAGTTATTCAGTTAAATAGGAACCCAGCATTATGCCGGTATCCCTTCGGCTCTACGCTATTATCCCTATTATCCCTGCCGTTATTCCTATTATCCCTGCCGTTATTCCTATTATCCCTGCCGTTATTCCTATTATCCCTGCCGTTATTCCTATTATCCCTGCCGTTATCCCTATTATTCCTGCCGTTATCCCTATTATCCCTGCTGTTATCCCTTTGGCTGTACGCCGTTATCTCTTTGGCTCTACGCCGTTATCCCTATGGCTCTACGACGTTATCCCTTTGGCTCTACGCCGTTATCCCTTTGGCTCTACGCCGTTATCCCTTTGGCCAAGGCCGTCTTAAGCGGGGATGCAAGGGGTGCACAGCACCCGGGCGGCCGGGCCCAGGGAATGGCCTCGGACCCCAAACAACCTTTTTTTAGATTGAAAAAATTTTTGACAAGAAAAAAGGGCGGTGACACACAGCTTGCACCTCGGCAGCAGACAATCCAAAGACGCCCCTGCCTTTGGCTCTACGCCGTTATCCTTTTGGCTCTATATCGTTATCCTTTTGGCTTTATGCTGTTAGCTCTTCGGTTTTACATTGTTCTGCCTTTGGCTTTACATTGTTCTGCCTTCGGCTTTACATCGTTATCCCTTTGGCTTTACACTGTTATCCCTATAGCTCTACGGCGTTATCCTTTTGGCTTTATGCTGTTAGCTCTTCGGTTTTACATTGTTCTGCCTTTGGCTTTACATTGTTCTGCCTTCGGCTTTACATCGTTATCCCTTTGGCTTTACACTGTTATCCCTATAGCTCTACGGCGTTATCCCTTTGGCTCTATGCCGTTATTTCTCAGGCTTTACACTGTCAAGCCTTCAGCCTTATGTCGTTATCCCTTTGGCTTTACACTACTATCTCTATAGCTCTACGGCATTATCCCTTTGGCTCTATGCCGTTATTTCTTAGGCTTTACACTGTCAAGCCTTCAGCCTTATGTCGTTATCCCTTTGGCTTTACATTGTTATCCCTTTGGCTTTATACTGTTATCTTTATGGCTCTACGGCATTATCCCTTTGGCTCTATGCCGTTATTTCTTAGGCTTTACACTGTCAAGCTTTCAGCCTTATGTCGTTATTCCTTTGGCTCTACACCGTTATCCCTTTGGCTTTAAGTCGTTATCCCTTCGGCTCTAAGCCGTTATCCCTTTGGCTCTAAGTCGTTATCTCTTCGGCTCTAAGCCGCTATTCCTTTGCTTTATGTTGTTCTCTCTTGGCTTTGAACCATTATGCAATTGACTTTACGCCGTTATACCTTTGACTCTGTGCTGTTATGTCTTTTGCATTACATCGTTATGCCTTCAGCTTTACGCCATTATCCATTTGGCTTTATTGATGACTGGATTTATTAGATGTTATAATAGCTCTAGTACTGCGTGAGGAAATATTCCCCAAAAGCTAGAGATATCTCAGAATATTCTATTCATTCTAAATTAAATATGCCCAATGTTCTACAACAGAGCCTGAACATACAATTTGCATGATTGTGAGGTATTTTTTCCACCAGAGGAATTTTTGCCACTTTGGGCCAAGTGCTGACATAGTATAATAACTATGCATAATCACATGGACAAGCGTGTTAAGAAGTCCAAGAAAAGTAGTATGGCCACCTACAAAGATAATTTTTCTTGTTGTAATTGGTGGTTACAATTTCAATCAATCAAGTTCTACTCACCCGGTAGAAAGCGAACTATTGGCCAAATGTTCAATGGCATGCAGCAATGATGATACACATGTAAAACACTCACATGATTGAATTTTTTCCTCATTATAAACAGAAGCTGTAAAATTTCAAAGTAAAATCAAAGTTATTGCTTTTACTATTGTATGAGCCAATATTTTAATTGTGTAAGTACTTACTGTGTCAATCCAATCAATCAACTTAGTCAAAAAATAGTAATGCACCACTTTTGTCATCTAAATGGAAAAAAAAATGCATTTATCTTTGTTAGTTAATTAAAGTACTGTAAGAAATTATAAATATTCAAGTATAACCTACCAGCAAGGCTTCATCTGTGTTAGAAGTATCAACTGGTTCACACAACCACTTGTATTTTGACCATCCATACCTCCAACCCTAAGAAACATCACAATTCATTATTTTTTCTAATTTCCTTTAATGTAATTATACTTACTTGTATGAAAATATAAGCATTGGCTACAATCATGATGACATTGAAGATGATAACAAGTGGTTTCACATTATATGGTTTTCTATTCTTCATAAACCATGGACCAATTTTAAGTGAAAATAATGTATAGGCACAACACAGCAATATGACATAAACAGGACTGCTCATCATGAAGTAGTCATCAACTCTCCTATCTAAATACATAGACAAAAATTGACTAGGATTTGGGTCCCCAGACAACACACTTTCCACTGTATAAACTTTTTTCTTACCTCTAAGTTCCCAAATATCATAATAGTAGTTTGCAATTGCAGAGGAAACATTTTTAAAGTTGGCTTCCATGTCTATGAAGCAGTGAACTGTAGTTGTTGTGAGTGTTGCACACGCTATTTAAGCAGATGCTGCTGTTGTATAACAGTTATCATTTGTAGAAATCTTTGTATAGAGGATTAATTTTTCCTAATTTCTTCCTTGAATTAACCTATAGAGTGATGAATACACCACAGCCAGTCTGGGATTTTCCACTGGCTTGTCTATCAAATGCGTAGAATTTTAGATCAAAACAGGATTACAATCAATCTTCATTCTAGTTATTTATGTATAGTGTTTTGTGTGTGCATTTAAGTGGTTTGATTGGCTGCAAACAGGATGTAGTCGTAGAGGAAAATATATTATTTACATGAAAGTTTTTCAAGTGTCAATAGATCTGTGTCAACACTACGGCTTAGTTTCCATATCTGCGAATTCCTGTGGAAGCTATATTTCCATTTTAGCCATGGTTGCCATGTTTTAAAGCTTTAAGGTAGGAAAATAATATGTTTAAAATCTATAACATTGTTGGATTGTTAGGTCGAAGTTTTATAATTGTTTGACCGCTGACCTAAGGCCTATGGTTTTGATTTATTGTTTGTCGTTTAGAGCGCTATATATGTCATTAAAATCACTTTAATATTATCAGAAGGAAAGTAGGATTCAGTTAGATGTGTTTATGGGAGAATTTACCACTAGTTTCGATAATGTTCCCTGGTGCTTTGACGACCAATGAGAACGGCGTAACAAAACAGCCATCGTTTGTCCGACCAATCCCGAAGCGCGTAACAAACCCCATTCGCCTTTGGGTTGGTAGCTGTATAGTCTGTTTCACAAAACTTATGACAAACTCCCATTGGTTGGGCATATCACAAGCTCAAGGATACGTATAACTTGATCATGTGATCATTCTCAACCGATAAGGAAGAGTCAAATTTAAAAATGGCAGTTTAGTACTCACTAAAATATTTCTAAAATAAAGTATTAACCACGTACAAATAAATATTAAAATAAAACTTAAAAAAAGTTTTAAATTGAACATATTTAAAGTGGCCAGAAAAAGAATTAGAAACTGGAAGGGAAAGTGGGTCCAAAACTAAACTCCGACCGGTCAAGGTTGCTTCTAACAATAGTCACTATTGGTGCTATTTTCGATCAGCGTCTTCTTGTGGCGAATAAGTGCATTTTTTGCACTACTTTTCAATTGTGTATGTGTAACAATGAAGTAATGGCGTGCACAGGTCAATAGCCAATGGGAGTGTGTCATAAGTTTTGTGAAACAGACTATAGGTGGCTGCATTCACCACTTCGATAATGCGCGCTTGTCTTTTGCGTCGTCTGTTGTGAGTTTTCACAACCAAAACACAAACGGCATTTTGGTCACATTCGAACTCTTTATGGTCGTTTCTCCGATTTTCTATGGGTAAATACCATCATAAAATACACCTCGCTTGAGTAATTGTGAAATTTAGGTCAGCACTCATCTCTATGAGCACTCGTGATCTTATCAGACAAAAAGATTTGTGCAGACCTAATTACTTGACAATTACTCGGCCAATAGGCTGTCATGTTGCTGAGACACACTCATTTACTACCAAGTTGTTGTGATTGGCTGAGATGATTGATGTGTTCATCAAGTTTGATTGAAGTTAGACGATGGAGTTTATATTAGGGAAAACCAGCCATGGTGATGATATTTAAATCAGTGTCTTTATTTAGCATAACCAGGTGGCGTTGCAGTTGCGGCATCACCAAAAGGTGATACAGAGGTAATAACAGATCCACAAATCAAAAATGCCGATGGAGCAATCATTATTTCCTTTGTATCAACACACAGGCAAAGCAATCAGCCAGTGAAAATCAGTAGATTTTCTTTGCTGATAGTGTTTAGCTCTGATTTTTACTTCGCATGTTAGATAAATAAACGTATTGTTAAGACAACACCGCGCGGATGATAATGTATGCGCGGGGAGGAGTCGCCCACATAAATTAACTACAAAATACACGCTCGTGACAAGTTCATTTCCAGCTTTTTTTTTTTTTAAATCAAATCTGAATTGACAAGTTCATTTGCAGCTTTTATTTTTTAAATCGAATCTGAATTGACAAGTTCATTTCCAGCTTTTATTTTTTAAATCAAATCTGAATTGACAAGTTCATTTCCAGCTTTTATTTTTTAAATCAAATCTGAATTGCAAAATTAATATTTTAATTTTAAAACTGTGTATCTTTGCTCCAAGGAAAAAAAGAAAATTTTATTTTTTCCTTGTCCAAAATAATCCAATCAAAAAAATTCCACCATGCCGTTATTTGATATTCCCAAATGCTCTATTCAGCATGTGTTTTTGACACACTGATCCCTACTGATTGTCTCTTTTTATATGTCTTTATATAAAAATTAGTGAATAACGCTATAAATATGATTCCTTGAGGAATATAGTAATAGAGTATAACTAGCGGGAAATCATAGTCGCAAAACGGGATAAGGCACATGTGAAACATGCCAACCACGAACTGCAACTAAAGCAAATATTAATATTAGGCAAATGTATTGAAAAAGTATAAGTAGATAGTACCAATTGCATGACTGTGATATATCTCTTCCACCATAAATATTTCTGAAATTGCGGTCCTAGCGCGGATAACGCATAATAAGCATACATCACAGTATGGACCAGTGTGTTGAGCATTAAACCAAACGTGACATGACCACCTGACCAGAAAAGAAATAAACATCGTAAAGTGGAATAAAACTCATACTCAAATGTTTATGTTTACCAGGCAGAAACCGAGCGACTATCCAAATGTTTATTGGCATGATACCGTGATGATATAAATGAAGAAAGGTCAAGTGGGTGAATTTCTTACGCAAAACTATAAAGATCTACAAATATACAAAGTTGTAATCGCGGCATCATGGACGAGCAAAGCCGGCTTAGACGTCTGTTTATCGCGCATTCACATTTTTAAGAAAACTTGTGGTATTTACACTACTAGAAAAGTTATTTTTACTGTATTGTTTGTTTAAACAATACAGCTAAAGGATTGGTTGCATTCTGGTGAGAAACAATAAAGAAACAACACAGCTTCTATCTTTTCCCCTGATTACAGTTGGCAAGGCAAATAAACAGGCAGCCATCTTCTCATGGCTGACAGCAAAAGGAAAGCTGTGTTTCTTCTTCCTCCGTTCTCTCAACCTGTCTTCATGGGCAGAAGACGTTTATTCAACGTGAGTAAATACGATTTAAAATAGAGCTGGATTGGTCAAGTGGGATACCGCGAATACTTTCTTACCGTATCAAACCAGTCCAGAAATTTAGTCAAATAGAAGGCGTAGAGAACCTTGATACACTGCCATAAGAAAAAGAAATGTTAAGCTTTTCTGCAATATTTTAAGCACCGCATTGAATGAGATTGAATGACAAAATCTAGTCTTAAAGCTTACCATCAAGGCATCAGGGTTGTTGGAAGTGTCAACTGGTTCACACACCAATTTGTAGTTTGACCATCCATGGCTCCAACCCTATAAAATAAACATTTAGTAACTTAACATACAGTTCTCTTTAGTCCAATGTACTTGTTTGAAAATGTAAGCATTGGAAGCAACCATGATGATGTTAAATATTATAACAAATGGTTTTATGTTGTATGGTTTTTTGTTTTTCATCATCCATGGACCAAAGTACAGTGAAAACAAGACATAGAAACAACACAACATTAGGACAAAAAGAGGACTGTTCATTGCGTAATATTCATCCAGTCGTATATCTACATATTAGGAAATATATTAGCAAATTAACATTGTAGTATTGTCAAAATGTCATATTTTACCTCTTTGGTTCCATAGATCTTCATAAAAAGCAGAAATTGAGGCATTTTTTAAGATAGTATCCATATTTGTTTCTGCTGCAGTTGATTCCACAATTCAGTGTAAAAAAAAATCAAACAGATGTGTTTCAATTATGCCAACTTGGAAAACATCTGTGCAATTTTTCTCCCATTATATTTTGTTGAATTGTTGCAGAATTCAAGCAGTTGTGGTGGGAAAAAAAGGGAGTTTTTTCTGTTGTGGCTCTACCAAGACATCTCATCTCATGCCCAATTTTATTCAGAGAATACAACATCACCTGGTGACAATTTCCATATATAACTAAAAGATCATAGCTTTTGCATATTGTAACACCAGAAGAAAATAAGCAATAAACATGAATAAATTTCACAACATAATAAATAAAAATATAATAAAATAAAATATAATAACTATTCAGTATATAAAATAAGTGCTGTATGCATTCACTTCAGGTCCAACATATTCTACTAAATAAAAGAATCATTGTTGAAATCTTTAAAAATTCTTAAAGAAGACTGCAGATTACTGAAATTGTATATACTTTTTAAATGTTACAAAATCCTTGCACATCAGATGGGGATGACATACTAATAGTTTGTCACAATGCGAGCAGGTTGCAACTTCGCGGTAGTCCGTCTATAAGCCCCCGTCAGGCATGGGCGTCAGGGAGTTGGGGCTACCATTACCTCGTGGTTTGGTAAATTTATCCAGGTTCGACTCTCTCCAGACGGGATCAGGTCTCAGCCGGCAATTAAAAGGCGCGGTTTTGTATCAGGAGTCATCCTAAGCGTGATGAATGAGTGAGTCGAGTCGGAATCTCAGCATAAGTTATGGTTTCACTCCCGACTCAGAAGTGTTCTTTATGTCCCTCAACTGGGCTTTTTATATCACTAAATCAGCTGACTAGATTTGGTCGCAACAACAAAAATGCAAATCCCGTCAAGGAGGGGTGAAGGCAACAAAAAATATCAAAATTAGAAAATTTTAAGACAACACCGCGCGGATGATAATGTAAGCGCGGGGAAGAGTCGCCCTCATAAATTAACTACAAAATACACGCTCGTGACAAGTTCATTTCCTGCTTTTATTTTTTAAATCAAATTTGAATTGCAAAATTAATATTTTGATTTTAAATCTGTGTATCTTTCCTCCAAGGAAAAAATAATAATTTTATTTTTTCCTTGTCCAAAATAATCCAATAAAAAAAATTCCACCATGCCGATTTTTGATATTCCCAAATGTTCTATTCAGCTTGTGTTTTTGACACACTGACCCCTACTGATTGTTTTTTCACGTATGTTTTCACAAATATTACCGAATAAACTTATAAATTTGAATCCTTAAAGGAAATAGAAATAGAATAGAACTATAGGAAAATCGAAGTGGCAGAGCACAATAAAGAACATGTGAATCATGCCGAAAACAAACTGCAACTAAAGCAAATATTAATTTAGGCATATTTATTAAAAAAAAGTGTAATTAGCGCCCAACCAATAGGAATTTGTCACTAGTTATTTGGAACACAGTATAGGCTAAAACTGTATCTGCCAATGGACTGCCATGTTGCTCAGACCCACACATTTACTAACAAGTTGTTGTGATTGGCTGAGACGATCATTTTCTTTGTATCAACACACAGGCAAAGCAATCAGCCAGTGAAAATCAGTAGATTTTCTTTGCTGATAGTGTTTAGCTCTGATTTTTACTTCGCATGTTAGATAAATAAACGTATTGGATCAAACGTGCACATTTAATTATAGATGAAAATTTAAGAGTGACAAAACATCAAGATACAAAGAATTCTTAATAGAGCAAAGAGCCTCAACACTGGATGCCTTCAACATACGGCAGTTTTAAGCCGGCCAAATAGTATCCGGTCTAGAGGTAGTTCACTGTATTTTCAATTTCTCTATTCAGCATGTGTTTTTAACTCATTGACCCCTACTGATTGTCTCTTCTTGTATGTCTTCAAATAAAAATTAGTGAATAATGCTATAAATACGAATCCTTGAGGCATATAGTAATAGAGTATGACTAGCGGGAAATCATAGTCGCAAAACAGGATAAGGCACAAGTGAAACATGCCAACCACGAACTGCAACTAAAGCAAATATTAATATTAGGCAAATGTATGGAAAAAGTATAAGTAGATAGTACCAATTGCATGACTGTGATATATCTCTTCCACCATAAATATTTCTGAAATTGCGGTCCTAGCGCGGATAACGCATAATAAGCATACATCACAACATGGACCAATGTGTTGAGCATTCGACCAAACGTGACATGACCACCTGACCAGAAGAGAAATAAACATGATAAAGTGGAATAAAACTCATATTCAAATGTTTATGTTCACCAGGCAGAAACCGAGCGATTATCCAAATGTTTATTGGCATGCTACCGTGATGATATAAATGAAGAAAGGTTAAGTGGGTGAATTTCTTACGCAAAACTATAAAGATCTACAAATATACAAAGTTGTAATCGCGGCATCATGGACGGGCAAAGCCGGCTCAGACGTCTGTTTATTGCGCATTCACATTTTTAAGAAGACTTGCTTTTTTGCAAATATTTTGGGCCCTCACTAATTACTTTTTCCCAAGGCTTGCAGATTACAAGGTTCTTGCCTTTCTCGCAGCAGCAATGCATTCACACCACTACAAAAGTTATCTTTACTGTATTGTTTGTCCAAACAAAACAGCTAAAGTATTGAGAAACAATAAAGAACAGAGCTCTTATCGTTTCCCCTGATTACAGTTGGCAAGACAAATAAACAGGCAGCCATCTTCTCATGTCTGATAGCAAAAGGAAAGCTGTGTTTCTTTTTCCTTTTTTCTCTCAACCTGGAAACTCTCACATTCCAAATGTTTATTCAACGTGAATAAATACGGTTTAAAATAGAGCTGGATTGGCCCAATGGGATACCGGGCTGGGCAGGCCCGGCAGGATTCTGGGTATAGTTTGTCTTTGTCTGACTTTTCCAGATTTCTCGGTACTAAATTTGTTCCCAGTCCAGCCCTGTCTGAACGCAATACTTTCTTACCGTATCAAACCAATCTAGAAATTTAGTCAAATAGAAGCCGTAGACAAAGTTGATACACTGCCATAAGAAAAAGAAATGTTAAGTTTTACTGCAATATTTTGAGATTAAATGGCAAAATCTAGTCTTAACGCTTACCATCAAGGCATCAAGGTTGTTGGAAGTGTCAACTTGTTCACACACCAACTTGTAGTTTGACCATCCATGTTTCCAACCCTATGAAATAAACATTTAGTAACTTAACATACAGTTCTCTTTAGTCCAATGTACTTGTTTGAAAAGGTAAGCATTGGAAGCAACCATGATAATATTAAATGTTATGACAAATGGTTTTATGTTGTATGGTTCTCTGTTTTTCATCATCCATGGACCAATGTACAGTGAAAACAAGACATAGAAACAACACAACATTAGGACCAAAAGAGGACTGTTCATTGTGTAATATTCATCCAGTCGTATATCTACATATTAGGAAATATATTAGCAAATTAACATTGTAGTATTGTAAAAATGTCGTATTTTATCTCTTTGGTTCCATAGATTTTCATAAAAAGCAGAAATTGAAGCATTTTTCAAGATCGTTTCCATAACTGTCTCTGCTGCAGTTGATTCCGTGATTCAGTGTAAAAAAAATCCAACAGATGTGTTTTAACTTGAAAAACATCTGTGGACTTGTTCTTCTATTGTATTCTACTGAATAAAAGACTCACTCTTGAATTCTTTAAAAGTCTTAAAGATGACTTCAGGTTAGTGAAATTGTATAGACTTCTTAAATGTTACAAAATCCTTGCACATCAGATGGGGATTCCATATCAATATTTTGCCACAATGCGGGCCGGTCGCAACTTCGCGGTAGTCTGTCTATAAGCCCCAGTCAGGCATGGGCGTCAGGAAGTTTGGGCTACCATTCCCTCGTGGTTTGGTAAATTTATCCAGGTTTGACTCTCTCCAGAGGGGATCAGGTTTCAGCCGGCAATTAAAAGGCGCGGCTTTGTATCAGTAGTTATCCTAAGCGTGATGAATGAGTGACTCGAGTCGGAATCTCAGCATAAGTTATGGTTTCACTCCCAACTCAGAAGTGTTCTTTATGTCCCCCAACTGGGGTTTTTATATCACAAAATCAGCTGACCAGATTTGGTCGCAACTACAAAAATGCAAATCCCCTCAAGGAGGGATGAAGGCATCAAAAAAAATCAAAATTGGAAAATTTTAAGACAATACCGCGCGGGTGATAATGTATGCGCGGGGAAGAGTCGCCCACATAAATTAACTACAAAATACACGCTTGTGACAAGTTCATTTCCTGCTTTTATTTTTTAAATTAAATCTAAATTGCAAAATTAATATTTTGATTTTAAATCTGTGTATCTTTCCTCCAAAGAAAAAATTTATTTTTTATTTTTTCCTTGTCCAAAATAATCCAATCAAAAAAATTCCACCATTCCGATATTTGATATTCCCAAATGCTCTATTCAGCATGTGTTTTTGACACACTGACCCCTATTGATTGTCTCTTTTTATATGTCTTCATATAAAAATTAGTGAATAATGCTATAAATATGAATCCTTGAGGAAAATAGTAATAGAATATCACTAGCGGGAAATCATAGTCGCAAAACGGGATAAGGCACAAGTGAAACAAGCCAACCACGAACTGCAACTAAAGCAAATATTAAAATTAAGCAAATGTATTGAAAGTAAATAGTACCAATTGCATGACTGTGATATATCTCTTCCACCATAAATATTTCTGAAATTGCGGTCCTAGCGCGGATAACGCATAATATGTATACATCACAACATGGACCAATGTGTTGAGCATTCCACCAAACGTGACATGACCACCTGACCAGAAGAGAAATAAACATCATCAAGTAGAATAAAACTCAAATTCAAATGGTTATGTTCACCAGGCAGAAACCGAGCGACTATCCAAGTGTTTATCGGCATGATGCCGTGATGATATAAATGAAGAAAGGTTAAATGAGTGAATTTCTTACGCAAAACTATAAAGATCTACAAATATACAAAATTGTAATCGCGGCATGATGGACGGGCAAAGCCGGCTCAGACGTCTGTTTATCGCGCATTCACATTTTTAAGAAAACTTGTTTTTTTGCAAATATTTTGGGCCTTCACTAATTACTTTTTCCCAAGGCTCGCAGATTACAGGTTCTTGCCTTTCTCGCAGCAGCAATGCATTCACACCACCAGAAAAGTAATCTTTACTGTATTGTTTGTCCAAACAATAAAGAAACAACAAAGCTCTTATCGTTTCCCCTGATTACAGTTGGCAAGGCAAATAAACAGGCAGCCATCTTCTCATGTCTGATAGCAAAAGGAAAGCTGTGTTCCTTTTTCCTTCTTTCTCTCAACCTGGAAACTCTCACATTCCAAATGTTTATTCAACTTTCTTACCGTATCAAACCAATCTAGAAATTTAGTCAAATAGAAGGCGTAGACAAAGTTGATACACTGCCATAAGGAAAAGAAATGTTAAGCTTTTCTGCAATATTTTGAGCACCACATTGAATGAGATAGAATGGCAAAATCTAATCTTAAAGCTTACCATCAAGGCATCAAGGTTGTTGGAAGTGTCAACTTGTTCACACACCAATTTGTAGTTTGACCATCCATGTCTCCAACCCTATGAAATAAACATTTAGTAACTTAACATACAGTTCTCTTTAGTCCAATGTACTTGTTTGAAAAGGTAAGCATTGGAAGCAACCATGATGATATTAAATGTTATGACAAATGGTTTTATGTTGTATGGTTTTCTGTTTTTCATCATCCATGGACCAAAGTACAGTGAAAACAAGACATAGAAACAGCATAACATTAGGACAAAAAGAGGACTGTTCATTGTGTAATATTCATCCAGTCGTATATCTACATATTAGAAATTATATTAGCAAATTAACATTGTAGTATTGTCAAAATGTCATCTTTTGCCTCTTTGGTTCCATAGCTCTTCATAAAAAGCAGAAATTGAGGCATTTTTCAAGATTGTTTCCATATTTGCCTCTGCTGCAGTTGATTCTGTGATCAGTGTAAAGGAAATCCAACAGATGTGTTTCTTGTAGTAGCTGTTACCACTATTTAATGAAAGAAAACTACAACAAAACAATCTTGGTTTATGGTCGTCAATTGTGCCAACTTAGAAAACATCTGTGGACTTGTTCTTCTATTGTATTCTACTGAATAAAAGACTCACTCTTGAATTCTTTAAAAATTCTTAAAGATGACTTCATGTTAGCAAAGTTTTATATATTTCTTAAATGTTACAAATTCTTGCATCCTTGCAAAATTAATAATTTGATTTTAAATTTGTGTATCCCTCCACCAAGAAAAAAAAAAAAGACATTTTATTTTTTCCACCATGTTGATATTTGATATTCCCAAATGTTCTATTCAGCATGTGTTTTTGACACACTGACTCCTACTGATTGCTTTTTCTTGTATGTTTTCACATAAAAATTACTGAATAAACTTAGAAATATGAATCCTTGAGGGAAGTAGAAATAGAATAGAACTATAGGAAATTCGAAGTTGAATAGCATAATAAAGAACATGTGAATCGTGCCGACAACAAACTGCAACTAAAGCAAAAATTAATTTAGGCATGTGTATTTAAAAAGTGTAATTAGATAGTACCAATTGCAAGACTGTAATATATTTCTTCCACCATAAATATTTTTGCCATTGGGGTCCTAGCGTGGCTAATGCGTAATAAGTGTACATCACAACGTGGACAAACGTGTTGAGTATTCCAGCGAATGTCATGTGACCAACTGTCCAGGATATAAATACACATCACAAAGTAAAATAAAACTCATATTCAAATGCTTGTGTTCACCAGGCAGAAACCGTACGACTATCCAAGTGTTTATCGGCATGATACCGTGATGGTATAAATGAAGAAAGGTTAAATTGGTAAATTTCTTACGCAAAATAATAAAAATCTACAAAAGAATAAAATTTGAAGTGTTTTGCAAACTGACTCTCATGCAGAGGAAGATTTATGGGAGATATTGACCAATACCTATGTGACCGATTGGCGGTCACTACGACCGCACTCCCAATGGCCAACGCAATGCACCAATAACAATAGGGGTTGATGGTTGATGACGTCACTTGTCATTGATTGATGACACAATTGTTCGCATGGGGACATAGGACCCTATAAAAGGGGACTGACTTCCGGTAAAGGGGAGTTCTCCAGAACCAACCTCAAGAGTGGGATCATGGTTCTCTGGTACCTCTTGTCACCATGGCGGCATTTAGGGAACTGACTGGCATGTTGTTCCCAGTACCGTGAATACCGCCTGGCATGGGCAATTAGCATATGTTGACCACGCTGACCATGAGGTTATCCCTAACCACGTGGTCGGTGCTTGGCCAAGGTCGGGTGATGAAAACATCACTTGAAGCAATAGGAAAAGACATTAAAGAGAATGCTTCTGGACAACTGGATAAGGCTAATTAGCAATAATACAGTTTCTTGTGTCATTTCTTGATTACGTGTCGTGCGTCCGGCGCTGTTTATGGCCTTCTAGCCTAAACGGCGTCTGTCCACTCTCACACTAATATAACGGAGTCAAATCACTTCTCCAACGATCGTTGATCATACTGACCAAGTGAGATTCTGGCATGCCACAGCATGCCATAGGTCAATGACCACACTGACCAATGGTTTCAAGGGCTGTACTGTACTACATCCCACACACAACTACAAATCCTCCTCTGCAGACATTACTTTTTCTTACTGTGTCAAACCAGTCTAGATATTTAGTCACATAGTACATGTATGTTAAATGCAAACTCTGCGTAAAGGAAAGGTAAAAATTGTCAAGATTTTTTATGTATTACATTTTACCCAACTATGTTTACACCAGCAGTAACACTAATTAAGTAACTTTGGGTTCTTCATTGTTGGAAATAAGATTTTATATTTACTGAAAATTCATGGCCCCGAATATCTGGCGGAGAAATTTAAAACTGAGAATCCTTCCCAGATTTCCCATTTACCAATTGGCTGGTAAACTTGAAGTAGCTTTCTTTCTTGTTGAGATAGTTACAGCTAAATCTAAATCAATTCAACAATGCAACTAGCAGGGTTGTACTTGGGTTGTACCCAAGTCTAAACACAAGTGGGAACCCACTTTAGGACCATGAATTTTCTGTAAACGTAAAGTTAGTTGCTGTACCATAACATCTTCAGTATCAATCGGTTCACCCATCCACTTGAAGTTTGACCATTCGTTTCTCAATAACTGTAAAATTAACATTTAATAACTTAACACACTAATTCTCTATAGACCAATGTACTTGTTTGAAAAGGTAAGCATTAGCTGCAATCATGATCACATTATATGGTATGAGAAATGGTTTTATGACGTATGGTTTTCTATTTTTCATCATCCATGGAGCAATGAATTTGGAAAACAAAACATAGAAAACACAAAGCATTATGACAATTAGAGGACTGTTCATTGTGTGATATTCATCCGCTCTTATATCTATATATTAAGAAATTTATTAGCAAATTAGACAACTAGTGATTTTAAAATATTTTTCTACCTCTTTGTTCCCATATGTGATCACACAGATCGGAAAAAGAAACATTGCCCAGGATTGTTTCCATATTGTTTTGCCGGTTAATGCTATGGTAAGAACAAAAGTAAATTACACTGAAAATATACTTAGACATGGAAAATATATTACCAGTTTTAAGCTCAGGGTTTGGAGTTAGCTGCTGTTCTATAGTTGAAAACTGCAGTTGCAAATGACAATAACTCTAGTTGGACAATATTAGTGCCAGGTTGGAGAACATCTGTTGTCTGGTTTTCATTTTGCGTTTAGTAATATAATTATGGTTTTACAGTTTTGAAATTTAGAGTATTCACTTGTTGCTTCCCATCCAAACTGGACTGCTTTTAAGCAAATTTAGGTGTTTTATATTACTTCCTGACATCATTTGTAGGCGATTGTTTCCTCAGCAGTTTCAACTGGCGACAATTTTCAAGTGCACTGCAGGTGACACTGAATTCCGGAAGTGTCCAGGACAGAAGGACCGTGGGCTCAGGAAGTCGACCCCGTAGCAAAAGGTTTCTAGCAAATGCACTGCAGGTGGCACTGCAGTCTTGGCAATAATATTATTCTATTTAGGAGCATTCACTCATAAGTCATTTATTTCAATTAATTTTATTCATTTCAGTAAACTTTAATGTTCCAATCGGGCAAAACCGTTACATATTGCACAGGTTATACATTGTATATTGAACTGATATTGAAAATTCCTTATTCGGCATGTGTTTTTAACTCTTTACTAGAAGAACTTTCAATTAATTGCTTTTTGATGTACGCTTGCACATAAAAATTACCAAATAAAACTAAAAATATGAATCCTTGAGGAATCCAACAATATATCATAACTCTAGGAAATTTGCAATCGTAATACAACACTAGTGAACCGTGGATGAGACCGACAATAAATTGTAGCTGTAGAAAATTGAAATTGTATATTTAGATACATAGGCATTGAAGATTGTAGTCGCATAATACCATTTGAATGACTGTAATGTATTTTTTCCACCATAAATATTTCTGCCATTGAGGTCCTAGCGCGGAGAAACCGTAATAAGTGTACATTATGACATGAACTAATGTGTTGAGAAATCCACCAAATGTGATATGACCACCTGACAATAAATACGCATACAGTGATTAATAAAGAATATTATAAAGGTTTGGTGGATTTGACGATTCCGCTCTAGTGAATATTGATAAATGAAATGGCGCGAAATTTAAAGGAGTGTAGGATTTATAGCGACTCGATTTACCGTGACTCCCCAACCTCTAGAAAACAGTTTTAAGTGCCCCGTCATTAAAAAAAAAAATAGTAAGGTGAGGCCAAAGGGGGGGTCAAGAGGGGGCTCATTTCCCCCCCTTGTTAAGCATTGTTAGGATAAAAAAACGTGTCAAAATACGGATTTGCGGTAGATCGGGTTCCATGTTATTTTAGATTTCGCGGCAAAGGGCCAAGACTTTTTTGGCCAGCCCCTTTCCTAAACAGGAAGTTGAGGCCCAGATTTTGGAATTGGTGAATTCTAATTAACTTTACCAGGTATAAATCTGGCAATTATCCAAGTATTTATCGGCATGATGCAATGATGGAATAAATGAAGCACGCTTATGTGCATAAATTTTTTTCGCAAGACAAAAAATATCTAGAAGAAAACAATATTAAAACTATTTCAATCATGAGTCAGTTGCCCTGCGGACCAGACAAATAAGCTTAGCTAGAATTCTCGCAATGATGTCACACTACTCTGCTAGTCAATAGTTTTCTTTTGTGTCCAGTCTACAGGGCTGTATTTCTTACCGTGTCAAACCAATCTAAAAATTTAGTTAGATAGTATAAATAACACAATTGGGCAACCTGTATAAAAGATAAATATACTTTTATTGTTATTTTTTAAATATATTTTGTTAAGTAATTTGAGAAAGCTTAAAAGCAATATATTAGTCTGCAACATGTAAACTTAGAGGTTTATGTTATTCTTTTTATTTCCTGTCTACAATTATTAGTAGAAAAACGAAACAGCCCGGACTCTGAGGAGTCGCGGACCGGGAGTTGAACCCAGATCCCCCACTTGCCGGATGGGTGCTCTAATAATTGTAGACAGGAAATAAAAAGAATAACATAAACCTCTAAGAAAACTGTTTTCCTGTTTATTCTGTAGTTCTATTAACATGTAAACTTGCCCATAATGCTGAAGGATTGTTTGAAGTGTCGACCGGTTCACAAATCATCTTATATTTCCCAAACCAGCCAATACTCCAAGTCTATTTACAAAATACATTTTAAATTAAAATTAAAATTCATTACATCCATTTACTATTACCTGATAATGACCATAAGCATTTATGGCCACCATGACGAAATTATAAGTGATAATAGCTTTTCTTATCTGGAACGGTTTTCGATTCTTTGTGTACATCGGTCCAATGTAAACAGACAATATAATGTAAAACAAGCACAGAAATAAAGTTGGAAGTGGGCTCCCCAACAAGAAGTAATTATCCATTCTTTTATCTATTGGTAAATTAAACTCGGATTATAAATTCAATTTTGGCCACTTTTACACTTACCTCTTTGTTCCCACACTTGATTGTACAGATCATACAGTCCATGAGAAGCCATTTTTATATTTTAAATATCAAATTCACCTAGTAAGAGTAATTTAACAATAACATTAGTTAAGTCTGCAATAAGTGCTGCAATACACACTACGTAGTTTATGGCAAGCACTTTTTTCTTATAATTATACGTTTCTCTTGTTTTAGTCAATAATTTCCAAAAATTTACCTTGAACTGGAAAATATATTACCAGTAGCTACTTCTTTTTGTAAGATTTAAACGCAAAGTTTGAAGTTATTTGTCTTTGTTGTTCTGTAGTTACAAATAGCTATAACTTTGAATGGCTACTATTGGTGCCAGCTTGGAGAACACTTGTTGTCTACATTTTATTTTCTGTTAGGCAATAAATCTAAGCTTTTACAGTTCTCAGAAGTAGAGAATTTACAATTTTACAGATATGCAATTTTAAAGATAGGCAAGTGAAAGATCGTTCTGCTTGAGCCACAGTTCCTGGTATTGAGTAAAACCACCTTACTTAAGCCAATAACAATATTGGAAAATAATGATTTGAATATCAGCTGTCTTATTTTATTGAAAGATTTGTTTTTTTTATAAATGTGCATCATATATCGATTTCAGATGGAGGGAAAGGATCAATTTTAATATTTATCATTTTATACGTAATATTAATTTATTGCCTTCTGGTGCTTATATAAGAGCATATATACAAGTATATACAAGGAAATGAAGTGTGTTCAGTGATAGTAATAATAATGACAATAAATATTTGTGGGATTCATTTCCTGTTGATGTTTGTTTTATTATATAAGTTTGCGCTAATAGAGGTTTGGCGATTACATTTTTTTTATGTACAACTTATAACTTACAAATTTATAAGTTATAAGTTGTACATAAAAAAAAAGTACATGAAAAAGGCTTTTGCCAAATGAGATGGACTTAAAAGTCCATCTTATTTGGCGAAAATCTTTTTGATGTGATATTTTCATGAGCTCGCAAACTCAGAAAGATTTCGGTGTTTAAGTTGACCGTACACCACGAGCAACTGCTGGACAGTCTGCCCGCACGCCTTGGCCGCCGTCCATAAAGTCAGACGCCAGCCAAATTGACCAGTACAATGCCGCCTGACTCATGAACCCCAGCAGTCTGCTAGAACACAACCCCATAGACCGAAGATTTTCTACCGTTTTCCTAGGGATTGTTCCCAGGGAGCCGACCACGATTGGAAAGACCCCAGCGCAATGGGTGCCATGAAAGAGCGCATCAATAACAATAGGGGTTGATGGTTGATGACGTCACTTGTCAAAAATAAATGACGCGGTAGTTCGCATGGGCACACAGGGCCCTAAAATGCAGACGGCTTCTAATCAGGAGAGTCTTGCAGGAACCAGCCCCAGAGTGGGATCGTGGTTCCATGTTACCTCTTGTCTCCATGGCGGCATTTAGGGAACTGACTAGTATGTCAATCCCAGGACCGTGAATACCGCATGGCATAGACAATACGAATATGTTGACCACGCTGACCATTCGGATATACCTAACCAGGTGGCCGGCACTTGGCCAAGGTTGGGTAATAGAAACATCACCCAAAGCAACAGGAAAAGACATTAAAGAGACTGCCCCTAGACAACTGAATAAAGGCTAACCAGCAATAATACAGTTTTTTGTGTCATTTCTTGATTACGTGTCGTGCTTCCGGCGCTGTTTATTTCTCCCAGCCAAAACAGCGTTCGGCCACTCTCACTTAACAATTTATAATCTAAAAAATTTAAATAATTACAATATTAAAGAACACAAATAATATAAACCAAAAAATTCTATTCACGAAGACTTTAAATTTTCCATTTTTTTTTGGTTTCATTTCTGGGTCCCCGCGCATGGTCCAAAGCCCGGTTGCCTTGTGCCTGCTTCACACCACTTGTAGCTGGCCCTGCAACCTAATAACAGTAGTAATAACATTAGCTAAGGATACCTTGTCTTACGGCAATAATATTATGCTATTTAGGAGCATTCAATCATGATTCTTTTATTTCACTTAATTTTATTCATTTCAGTAAACTTTAATGTTTAATGTTCCAATCAGGCAAAACCATTACATATTGCACAGGTTATATAATGTATATTGAACGGATATTAAAAATTCCTTATTCGGCATGTGTTTTTATCCTGTTACTAGAAGAACTTTCAACTAATTGCTTTCTGGTGTATGTTTGCACATAAAAATTACCAAATAAAAATAAAAATATGAATCCTTGAGGAAAGCAGAAATAAAATATAGCTCTGGGGAAATCGCAATCATAATAAAACGCTAGTGAACCGTGGATGAGACCGACAATAAATTGTAGCTGTAGAATATTGAAATGGAATATTTAGATACAGGCATTGAAAATTGTAATCGGATGATACCATTTGAATGACTGTAATGTATTTTTTCCACCATAGATATTTCTGCCATTGAGGTCCTAGCGCGGAGAAACCGTAATAAGTGTACATTATGACATGAACAAATGTGTTGAGAAGTCCAGCAAATGTGACGTGACCACCTGATAAAATAATAAATGCGCGTATAATGATAATTAAATAAGATAATATAGGTTTGGCGATTGCATTTTTTATAATGAATAGATGTGTGCACCATAAGTTTACGTTATAAGTTGTACATATGAAAAACGTAATCGCCAAATCTGTACTCATTTCCAGGAAATTCTAATAAAATTTACCAGGTAAAAATCTGACAACTAGCCAACTGTTTATCGGCATGATGCAGTGATGGTATAAATGAAGCACGCTTACGTGCATAAATTTTTTCCGCAAAACAAAAAATATCTAGAAGAAAACAATATTAAATTTGTTCCAATCTTGTGGGAGTTACTCTGCAGACCAGACAAACAGCTAGAGTTCTCGCAAAAAGCTTAGATGCGCCAATATTGTCATCAAATACTTTGTACCAAAATTACTGGTGTTTATATGCCATAGTCAATAAGCAACAGGCTGAAATATTTTTATTTTGTGTCCAGTTTACAGAGCTTTATTTCTTACCGTGTCGAACCAATCCATAAATTTAGATATATAGTATAAATAACACATTTGGGTAACCTGTATAAAAAGACAAATATACTTTTATTGTTATTATTAAATATATTTTTTTGAGTAAGTCGGTTTT